>JAPMOB010250191.1:0-17969 GCA_029875015.1 Lepomis gibbosus | reverse complement strand
TCCCACTTGCGCTGTTCTGTAGTTTATTAAAAATTCTGAATGTGTCGCGTCTCGCCTGTCTATCTATATTGCACCAAAAATGACACTGTACTCCCCTGTGAAGTCGTTTGGATGAACGGTTCTGGAAATAATCAAAATGCAAACGGACAGGCAGCCTAAAGAGATTGTGCAGCTTAGAAAATTTAAATATAAATTATACAAATTGATTTTTCCGAAGCTTCGAATATTCGATGTTCATTACTACCAAAGCTTCGAAGCTCAAAAAATGGTATTCGGACCAGCCCTAATATTGACATTGTTTTATGGGACAATATTTATCCCTAGTTCAGTGGTTATGAATGATAAAACATCCCATGAAAGTATCAGATCCCATACTGCACTGAGTAAATGTATTTTCAGCCTGTGACTCAATTGCACTTGTGCGTGGGCTGAACTAATGGGACATATAGTAGTCTGAGTGCACTGTAAAATACTTCGACATAAAGTCTATGGTCTACTCAGAAAGAAGAAATGAAAAAGAGGATGGGAAGTTAAGTTGCGTTATTAACTCTTCACGTGGCCCCTTGCCTTTGAAAATGCTGTGGGAATCTAGACAAGATAGGGCTGTTTGTTGGTTTCCTTTCTCTTCCTACTTTGGAGTACTGATGTTTCTGATTATGTGTGAAATACATCTGCTAATCTTGGTCTCTTTTGGTAACTGGTTGTGTAACATAATGGTTTCTGTTTTTGACTTTACATCTATGAATAACATGAATTAAATTTGGAACTGTTGTTGACCAACAGCTGGTATTTCTATGTTGCCGTTTCAGTCAGGTGAACGTGCTTCTCTTCCTGCTTTCTGCTCTCTGAGAACTTCGATGCTTGTACTGACTTTCTCTCTGCAACTGCTGACAGGACAGAATGAATCAAAATTGCAGCCAAACAGATACAGAAAGCTTTAAGTTACTGATTTAGATAGCTAGTGGAGAATATGTCAAATTATGATATTTTGGTGCAGGGCATCTGTGCAGTATTTTGGTGAAGGGCAACTATTTGTAAGGAGCAATATTTTTGTGTATGGTACCTGTGCAATATATTGATGTAAGGTATCTAACAGTATTCTTGAGGTATATGTTCTGGTGTTTATAAAGTAAATCTGTGTGGGATGCTTCATCTAAACTATTCTCAAATTGTACATGTGTGCTGCTACGTTAACTGTGTTCCCAAGACAAAGTTCTCCTAAAGGGCCAACAAGGGCTAATCTAATCTAATAATGGTGCGCAGTGTTCAGGCCTGACTCTGGATGGACAGACTTACCAACAGTCTGTTCCACTGAGTCATATTAACACAGACTATAGCGCATCTACCTTGCTTAGTTGTCTGATTAACTAGAGTGAGTAACTGCCAGAACACACATCTTTCTTCACTCATGCATTTATATTCACAATTATATTTTCAGACAGTTAGTGAACCAAATCAAGACGTATTTTTACTGATTTTTATTTGCCCTGTAAGCCGTTTTAACTTGTCTGTGTTTTTTTAGTCAACTATAAAAAGTAAGAGTGAATAACTTTGTATGGTAACAGGCATTCAGAAACAGAAACTGCATGGGGAGTGACCAATGAGTGAAGGCTTTCGTCTGTAAGGCAGCTCAGGGTATCTTTTATGCTGCAGACAGTTAAATAGAAAGGGCTCAAGGGCAGACTACAGCTCTCTGTGTTTGGTGACAAAAGAGGCACATACAAATGCATGCAGACAAGTAGACATCTGTTAGTGCTTACATTGTTTAACAAAAAAATGGTTGCATCATGAAAGGTAGGTTTTTACACAGTATTGTTTTTGCTTGAGTTTAATCCCCGAGCTACGTGGCAAAGAACAGAGTTGACTTCGATTTGTTTATTTTTTCATCTCTGTAATAAGAAACGGGGTCTCATCGACTTTCGCATATGGAAGAATTTACCTCTGGTTAGACCTCAAACAGGGTTATGATTGTGAAGTCATTTTCAGCATTCACCATCCCTCCTACTCTCATGCTGTCTTATAAGCAATGGTTCATTATGAATGTTGTCCCACATTGTACTCAGCAGTGTAGGCCCCCATGACTGGAAGTTTAACTCACCTCATAATTAACTATATTCCTAACTTAATGTATATTTTATATTACACATTTTATATAAGACTGCCCGGCTGGCTCTGCTGAATTAACAGTAATGGTGTGAGTGTGATATGGTGTGCTGAGTGACCCCCGGTCGTAGTGTGGCTTCCTGTTGACGATGTAATCTGGATGTTTGTTTATGATTTGAGATATATAGAAGCACTGGAGATGAAAAAAGATCTCCCTGAGGCTGCAAAGTAAATGTCAGACTGGGAAGGCCCCTATCTCTACACAGTCACCTGAATGTCATACAGACAAAAAGCAGAAATCCCAGAACTTCAGTTTCATTCATTGTAATAGCCCTCCTTAGTGTGAGGAACTAATTACTCAGCCCGGATCTGGAAGTAAATCTCCTCTACATATTTTTCTGTTTTATTTCGCAGTATTGTGGCTAAAAATAAACCCTTTAGCCAGAAAAGCTGTATGTGGAATGTGGTTTATTCAGTACAACACGGTGCTTAAAAGTAAAACCCCCCTGATCTGAGAGAGAAACACACAATACTGTGGAATAGAACAAATGAACAGAGATAATTGCCAACAAGTTATTGGTTTGAGCTTTACTAGCAATAATAAATGTGGGCAGCCACACTAACTTGCAGCCACGGTGTATCCATCCATAAACTGTCAGGTCTCTGTCCAGACCCTCTAACTGAGTACTGGAGCCGTCACTCACAGAACTGCTCCTTCTTTCAGATGCATTTGAATAAGTGCAGCGTTGGTCCCTTGATGTGTGTCAGTCTGTCAGAGTGTTTGGTTCCGGACGGCTGATTGAGGGAATGGGGGGGTGGGGGTGGCGGGATGCAGAGATTTTCCCCTCCATCAGCAGAGTTCTGGTCCCTTTGGCAGACACACTGCCTCTCTGCTGTTCGCTCCCAGAATGCATTGTGTGCGTGTGTGTTAGCCCAGTTCAGAGCTGTGGTTGCAGGGGCAGACAGACAGACTGGTTCAGTCTTTGCTGGCCTGGTCAGTGGAGGAAATGGAGGTTGGACTCCATCTGCTATTGAACAGCTGTACATTTCCCCTTGGCAGCATCATTGCATCTAAATTTGCATACACAGAGGCTGTTATTGTTTTTCCACATTTTTACACACTAAGAGGCCCTCCTAGTTAGTTTATGTGAAAAGATTCTGTTTTGACAACACCCGCCAGCTTTTGCTCAACTCTCATAAGATGGCTGACATGAAACAACAGTCACTTTACAGAGGAAGCAATAACTCCTCTGAAATTATGTTCCCTGCAGTTTCTCTCCACACAAATAGTCCACCTCCTTCCTGACAAGCTCCAGTCAACGCATTATATATTGAGTGTAGAATACTATTTTTAGATACTTTTACCAAAATTACTTTAACAAACGGATTTTATTTGTTCCTGAAAGCTGATCAGGTCACAGTGATGGAAAGTGTGTGTGTGCGCGAGTGTGCGCGTGCACATGTGCGTGTATCCCCAAGCTATAGGGGAGGTCTCCAGGCCTTGGTCATACATTTTGAGGAGATGAGATCACTGTTTGTGGTGCTAGACTCTGGCTGTATGCTGTTTTGCAGGCAGATTGAATGGCCCCAACCTGAAACCATGTGGGAATTTCCTTCCTTTGTCTTGAAAATAATGCAGGTAAAGGAAAGATTGCCCTTAATACTTACTGCCGTTTGAACGAATAAAGCTTCTACCTGCAGAAAAGCTCTATATTAGTATTTCACTTGTGAACTTGTCCAACTGGTTGATCCTCTATTACGTGGTTCTTTCAGTGTCTCTGTTTTCTTTTGCCAGACTTTTAAAGCCTATTTATTCTAATGTCAATAGGGCCATCCTCTGTTGTAGTGAGCTGGCTGATGCATGGCATGCAATATAATGGAGTTATGTGTTAACTATAGGGTGTGCACATAACGTTTTGTGTAAAGTAATATTTCTTTGAAATGTTTTTGCTCCATCCATGCTCTTAAAAACACATTTTTGTAAGTTGACAGCTCTGTACTTGCTGAGTTTAACAAAAACAATATCCATTTTACTAAATCCTAACCTCCTTGTAGTAAAGGAAGTCTCCTGTAACTCCTCCATGCTACCCTGTCTCGCAACTTCAGACAGGAAGTTCCTATCATCCGGAACCCTTTTTAACAGGAAGTAGCTACGACACAGGAAGTAACTGCGGTAGTTCTCTCTGCCATTAGCTCAGGGTTTTGAGGGGTGTGGATATGCCAAAGTATTGTATTGTTGTTCAGGAAGTGTAGAGGAGTAGCTGGCCATTCTGTCTGCTGAGCCATTGTTTATCTCTTAGTTAAGGGTTGCACCTCTTTATTCCTCAGCTATGTTTGGTCAAGCTGGGTGGCATTGTATTTGAATCTGGTAAAAGCTGGCTTTACAGACTTTAAGTTACTGCGTCCTGCATATTTGTCAAGAACGCATACAGTATACAAAGGCTTTACTTACTGTGAGCATATCGTCACACCAGAATTGTTTTTAAGAGTAGAAAATGCTGTTCCTTACATGCCAAATACAGCTTATATGTAGCAGCATGCTGCAGGCTACTTTAATGTCTATTCATGGTACTCTGACCACGCCACAAGCTAAGGTTTGATGTGGCACCCATCTAGACATGGGTGGAGCTGGTTGAAATTGCTCCAATCTGGTAAAACACCAGACCACAAGAGAAGCAAAAACTGGTGCTTGAAAACTTTATTCTAACTATTCCAACCTCTTACATCTTCATTACCTGACCCTCTATTATGTATGCACACAGGGGTAGACCAAATCATTTAGGAGTTTCAAGAAAACACTGAAATATAACTCCCTGTACTGTCATAAGGGGCATATAATCAACATTCTGGATGGAGGGAGGTGACATAGTAAACAGGTGTTTTAGCAGTGTTGCATTGATGATGTACTGTACATCATGACCTTGGCACTCCATATGTTACCCCACTACCCAGTCACATAGACTTCTCAGCATAAACTTTAGGGGGGGAAAGAAATTATATTTATTTTTGTGTTTTTTAGCACTTCTTATATATTATTTTAGCTCAGTTTGCATCTTCAAAGATATTTTCAAGAATATCTTTCCCTGGGGCAAAACCAACATTTAAATCCAGACGTGGACAGTAGATGTAGTCTACAGCGAAGAAAAGTACCGCAGTGCCATATTTGTAGCACTTTTATGGAAAAGCTGGGCACAGTGTAGGGGAAATACTGCATTTAAATGGCCTGAGCAAAGATGTTCTATTACCAGGCAGACAGCAAACACCTGTGAGGTCATTAAAATTGGCTTTGAAGATGCAAACAGCTGCTGGATAAAAGGCAAAAAGTGATGTTTGTATTTCCTTCACCAAGAGAAATCTATGTGACTGAGTTGTGGATTAACTTACAGAGTGCTGATATGACATATGTCAAATACAAATATGGGCCAACGTATTCCAGCAGTGATAAACACCAAAACCGTGCACACTGTACAAATAGCTATAACTGTAGAAATCTGTTTGACAGAAAATAAAAGATTTAGTTTCTCATTTAGGGGTAATGCAAGAGTGTGTTAGCAACCCTACCTTTTTGCAAATTGCCCAAAATCTTAATGCCCAGAAAATATATTAAGTACAATATCTAGATCGGTCTACGGTTGCATTTCAGTTCAGAAGTGGAGTCACTTACAGTTGTGACACCATAATGACGTACTCTTGATGCTGAAATACCTTTGTGGACTTTGATGTTCATACAAAGTGCGCATTAAAGATGAGGATTGCTAAAAAAATTCCACTAGATTAATAAGACAGTAGAGCTTAGAAATACTATTTTATTCGGACCTTCATGGGGTAAATGAATGGAGTGGTTCTATATAACTGCATTCAGTGGAACATTGAATTGAAGCACCAGCCCCTCTGCGTGCTATTGATGCGGTTATTGTACCTCAAAGAATCAATTCTTTGTTAACAATTCAGTTGAGTTGAGCTCAAGGGGTTTAAGTGTAGTTGGTGGAATATAGTGGCGTCTTGAAGCAAGGCCAAGCAGAGGAGGAACTGTGTAAAGACGTGGTTGCATTCAGTCACTGCCAACATCATGTGATCTCACCAAAACATTTTTCACATTCAGGACAACAACAAACAGTGATTATTTTGTCACTAAGTGCCACTGGTGATTTGCCTCAACATTGTATCTACCAGTGATCATATAGTTTATTACCTTGCTTCTTGGTTCTCTGTAATTGAGTATACAAGCTTGAGTTGGGCTTAGAGAACATGATAGTTGTAGTTGTGGGTGTGAAGTGTCTGCAGCTGAATAATGGAACACATCTAGATGTCTGATGAATTTTTGCATGAGCGCCTGCCGTTGCCTACTGAGAATGTGGGAACTGTCTTTGTGGCAGTTGGACTATTTAAAGTCCTTTTGTGAGTGTATCCATGCTGTAGTGAGGTGTCTATGTCAGGGTCTTGGCAGCGCCTGTGGAAACATTGAACTGAAGCTCTTTTGAGCATCGAGAGAAGGGTGCAGCAGTGCCTCAGTGTCATAGCAATAAGCCCAAGTACCCAAGCACCAGCTGTAAGTTTTTCTTTTTTCAGTTTTAGTAGTTGAAGACCTTTTAGTTGTTGTAGCGTGTTGAAATTACACTAAAAACGGTAATGCCCTCAGATCATCACAGAACAGGGCTCCAGACTAACTTCTGCGCTGGTGCTCCCAAGATTTAAGAGCACCACTTAAATCCACATGCAACTCCCTGGGGCCCTCAGCAAAATTCTGCAAAGGGGCCCTCCCACTACTGCTATTTCCACCATTTGCCATTTCCACACAGTTACCTGACACACCACTGCTCCCATAACAATCTTCCCTCCTTTAAAACAGTTTGCTACATCTGTCGATCTAAGAATAAGTAGAACTCTAAACAACAGAATGAGGTATAAACAAACAGTATTTTGGAGAAGTGAATAATAACATTAACATAAATAGAAAATTCTATAACAATGACCTCAACTGCTGGGTAATTAGTCCAGTCAATTCATTTTCAATTCAATATTTAATCAGTAGTCAGTGTCATTCTATTGCTTTCTAATTTGCATTGGTCCAGAGTTGTAACTAAACCCTGACTGAGAGACAAGATAATCGATATCTTGTGTTAAAACTATGTGAGCCTGTGAGGTAGTGGACTGGTCCACACAGAGGTCGCTACTGGAAAGTGTTATTTCGTGCACACATGTATGGCTTGTTCACAGTTCACACGCAATGCGGCTACATTCTGTTGCCAGTTGGTGTTCATCAAACTTGATAAATAGTTGTATTTCACAATCACAAAATGTATTTCACAGTCAAAAAAACACAGCCCTGGAAGTGACACAGACCAAGACACGCGGTTCACGCTAGCACATCATCTTAACTGTTTGCTGACATCAAAACTGGAGAGGAGAAAGCAAGATAACTGGTGGCTGTTACCACAGTTCACTCTCTGGTGTTTTTTTTTCTTTTTGTGACCAGAAAAATAATTCTGCTTCATCTTCTCATCAGAGTTAATAAGTAAAAGTAAACATTGAAACCAGCTTTAACATGCGGGGGAGGCTGGGCCCTATGCGACTTGCATGATAATACTTGCAAATCACAATGATGCTATGATTCATAAACTGTGACTAAATGGTCGCAGTCTGAAGTCCTGCAGAAGTGACTTATAGGAGCCACCTCACAAAGCTGAGGAAAAGTATGAGGGCTCAGGAATTTGCTTTTGACTCCTCAGAAAGTTGTTTCTGAAACAGAAATTTGTTGTTTCTGTAGTCATCTAAACGTGTATACAACATCAGACGATGTCCTTGCGCAGATGTTTTTTTTGTTTGTTCATATTTGCGCAAGTTTATACTACAAATAACATTTAATGTCCCTTTAGAGTATATAATTTATACTTTCTTGTCTCTGCCCCTCTTGCTTGCTGAGACAAACAACTCCTGAACTGCACATTCCTAGTTTGGTTTGTAAGGAGGTGTGTGTGGGGGGCTGAATGGGGATGTGAGACTCAATTCGGGTAGGTCTGGCTCTGTTGAAGTGGAAATGTAAAGGGGAGCTGGCTGCCAAGGAAGGTGGCTCACCACAGAGAGGAATCAGTTAAAATGACATTAAACGTCATGAGATGATCACTGGATCTACATACCCACAGCATGACGATACTGTATGTACACACTGCAGATGGCTGTCCCTACCTTTCTTTCTCTACTTCTCACTTTCCTTTCCTTCTGTTTTTTCCGTAACCTCATTGAGAGCAACCCCTATTTCGTAAGTGCAGATTAGACTGCATCTTTCCATGGACACGATTTGACAAGCCATAGTTCCATTTCCCCATACCTGCTGAGCCTTCCAGCCAATTGGATCATCTGCTCCTGGGCAAGTTTGAAAATGAAAGATGCTGTGACATGTTTAGCATTCCCTTCATGGTGGAGGGGCCTGGGCTTTGCAGACATTTCCCAGGGTTTTGTGGCATTTGGCTGCAAGGTTTGTGAAGTGGGGGTGAACAGAACAGTATTGGGCACAGTGGGCCGCCTTGAGCAATGAGACACTTTGTAGTATCAGCACCAAAACACACTTACTGACCCTCAAACCTGCAACAGAAGTGATGGCATTGTAAACACAGGCAACACCTAAATAAATAAGTTTATGATTTTGCACATTATGTTGGCTTTACTAAACATGCATCCAAAAATGCACATACAATAATACCAGTGTGGTAGAGTTTGTGTATAGTATCCACACAAATGCAAAAAACAATCAAGAGAGAGAAAGCCCAGTGAGTGGGTGTGTAGGAGTCTTGTCTGAGCAAGTCCAGGTTACGATGAAGTTGGATGAATACAGTGATGGATAAGAGAAAAGTGATCATCTGCATCGCTTTCATCTTCCATCAACAACTCTTGCCAACAACTCTTGCCTCATTCTTCCCTGAGGTATCACATGGAACTATTTTAAAATCACATTTTTGATTGATTGTTTTTAGTTATATTAGTGCAAATGGGTAAAAAGAGAAGAAAAGATTTAGTAAGAAAAGAGCTACTGCAAGACTGGCATTTCTACTTGAGCAGCAGAAATGAAAATAGGTCAACCGATCATCCTAAGGAATCTCGATCAGACCCTGTAGGTGTGTATGTGTGTGTGTGTGTGTGTCTGTTAGTGCCCCCTAACTTTAATCAGCACCAACCCCACCGTATCAGATGCACCCTGCAACTGCTTTGAAAGATACAATGTGGCTCCTATTTAACATGCACTGAATCAACTTCCCCTGCGGTAGCCTTTTGTGGAGTGTGTGTGTGTGTGTGTGTGTGTGTGTGTGTGTGTGTATCTGTCTATCTGTAACCATGTGAGCATCATGAAGGACAAAAAGAGCTATTCTGTGACCGTATTAATGTGATAAACGGGGCCCCTCAGCGAGGCCTACTGGCTGGGCTCTGTGAGCCTCTGGTTGGGTTAGCGTTAGCCTGAAGCCTGGGGAGAAAGCTGTTCCTCTGTTTCTGCCAGTCTGACAGCGGCTGTCCGAACCTCATTTATCATCACTGACTTATGCGCATATGCACGCTCTCTCTCTCTCTCTTTTACACGCAGTGAACAAGGGATTGAGGGGAAAGGTCTTGAAGGAGGAAAGAAAAGAAAGAGATGGATGTGAAGAGAGTGAGAGTAGGGCAAGAGGGGACGAGCTGCAGATGCTCGCCCCCTTCTGAGACCCCCAACATGCACAAGCATGCGCGCGCACACACACACACACACACACACAGTCCCAAACCCCTTCTGGGGTCTCAGCTGCTGTTCAAAGACAAGACTTAACCCCTTGACTACTAGTTCCTTCCGTTGTTATGGTGATTTGTTGTTATGTTGCTGACTTCAGTGAGGGTGCTAATAGACAAACTGGCTTGAAGATACACTCCCAGATTGTGTTGCACCCAGTTGCACCTCCATATAAGGTTTAAAATTCAGTTGAGGCACTGCAATCAAACCCAACTACAATTGTGTTGTCTTATAAACCTGTTACCTCACTGACAGAGTGAGAAGAAACGTGACCATAGTGATGTTGCATTTATCTTGAGAGAAGTTGTTGATTTGGCAACACACTGCATGTTTTTGACTTCAAAGCCTTTAACTTTACCTTGTGTTTCTGTTTTCTCCTGCTCTTCTCTGTCAGGCCTTCGGGAATGCAAAGACAGCCCACAACAACAACTCCAGCCGCTTTGGTAAATTCATCCAGGTTAATTACCTGGAGAGTGGAGTGGTCAGAGGGTGAGTAATTAACAGAGGTCTGTTTGTGTATCTTTCACTCTCATCAAGGCCTCACACAAAGTCGAGTTAGGCCACGTTGCCTCAACATGCATTACACACCATACAGTGGCATTTAAATGATTGTGCTCTGTATCCTCTTCCTGTAACTTGTCACACCTTTAGCCTAATATCTTTCTCTCTCTTTTTTATTGCTGGTCATGTGGATTCTTCTCTGCACAGTGTGCATGTAGACTGAAACTTTCAACCACTAGCATGCCCTTCCTTTTTCTCAGCAGTCAGACTCTGGTTAGGAGCTGCATCAAAGTCTGGTCGACTGTGTCACTTCCTCATTTCCGCAACAGGAGAGGGGAACAGCTGCTCAATACAGTGTCTTACAAAGACAACATGTTGTGCTGTAATTGTGGTGAAAGAGTTGAAAGCCCGGTACAGTGTTCATGCTAAAGGCTAACAGGATGATATTTTTAAACGCTGGTGTGTATGCAGACATTTCATACTAGAAATAAAATTTAATTTGAAACAAGTAAATGCCTGTGGCGACAGCTGCTCAGCTCAGTAAGTGGGCATCCCCAACCTGATTATCCCCTGATGGCAGTAGGTTTCATCAAGCTCTATTGAATTGCTTACCCTGAGAAGGGTCTGTAATCCAATCAGGAGAGTTGATTTTAGTTGGCTAATGTTGCTGTGCTATAAAGTGAACCCATTTAGATGAGGAAATGCTGAAAACTACGAATGTAGTCAAACTAAAACACTTCACACAGTGTACCATCACTGTGTAGCCTTCGGCTTCACATCAATAAAGTGTTGGACTCAGAGTACCACCACAACTCTGCCCTGTAGACCTAACAAAGGCTGCCTGTCTATCTCTCCATCTCCCGTGGCAGCCATTCAGATAGTCAATGGAGGAGATTAACAAAGAGAAGGCTGCTGTTCCGCTCTGCTCTGTTTTCTGAGTGGACTGACTAACTGACATAAGAGATATTTTTACGCTTTTTCTGTGGGTTTCTGTCCAGCTAATCCTTTCTCACTGAGCCAGATGAAGCAGAACGATGAAAAGGAACACACATTTTAGAGGTGTAAAAAAGAGGTGGTTTCCATCCATTCATACAGTACGTCTGGATGTTTTGGTATGTACAATATGAGTTGTGAGACTTCTTTTACCCCTGTGAACTATGCTGATACGGTATAGTCAGTATGTCAGTCGGTTCCTGTGTACTTTTCTGAAACAAGGCTCGTGTCAATATTCCTGCAGATGTGTACTTTTCTCAATTAAATTAGCTCATATAAACAGACAATCTTTTCAGGAGATATCATATTTACATACTATCTCCTGTGGTGCCCATTTAGATTCATTTATCATTTGGCCTTAATGCACAGAAACCCCCTGAAAATACATTTACACTACATGTATCATGATGGAAATGAGTCATGAGCCAGTTATCAAACTGCACCATCTACTTAAACTCATCATGTAATGGTTTCAAATGTGAAACAGGTTCACTGAAACAAATGTACCTCCACATGTACAAAACCACATAACCAAAAAATTTAGTTCAGATGCCTACTTTGGGGGACCTCTGCTAAAGTAAAGGTCTTCATGGCCTGTATTTCTCTATGTATTCATGGATGTTTCAAAAGCTGTTGACAGTTACTGGTTTCCTCTAGGATTTTTTTCAACAGCGGCGCAGAACGAACAGCACCCCTCCCCCAAAGAAATAGTCACACTTCACAAACAGGTGGAGGTGAAGCAAAATTTTTGTCTGAATATAAAACCCCAACACATGTCTCAGCAACATTGCTCTTGTGTCCATGAGCATGTGATGCACCTTGGAATAGCTTAAAATTGCAGTGTTTTCCAGTTTAATGTGAGCTTTAGATGAATGTTCTGGTGTTGGTCACGGGGTTTGGGGTTCCTCCCCCAATAAAGTGTTATGTTTTCCAATGAAAAATATGTAATTTCACATCAAATTGGGCCATTATTTTCACCATATCTCTGAACAAATAGTTCAAAAAGCTAGAGCAGGTAATACATAAACAACCAAAGATCAGTCTACTGGAGGAACTACAACCTTTAGATCTGGAGAAAGTAATTTGGTTGGTTCTGTTGCTCCACAGTGATTTTACACTGATAGCACAGCTTGTTTTGGGCATCACGCCTAAGCCTTAACGGCAGGAAAACCCTGTTAATATGCCCTCAGAATCATTACAGATACAACTCTTCATGTTTGCCTTTTAAAGTCTTAATTTTACAGCTTGCACATTAAAATCCAAAAAGAAATGTCTCCTCATTTGCTTAAAAGGACTAGTTTGCATCACTAATTAGCTTTATTAACCTCACCTTTTCCAGTCACCTCAGTCCTTTCTTTTCCAAAACCACTTTTTCAGACTGAAAACTGAAAAATAATTGAATTAGTCTATACAGGACAGAGCAGCAGGCTACGTCAGTTTAGTCTAAGTTTATACCTGATGTTCTCAAAATTGGACAAGTAGGCAGTAATAAAATACAGCTTCCAGTTACTTTCTAGAAATTGAGTTAATGTTAAGTTACATAGCAGCTCTGTAGCTGCTGTAGAAGCCTCTCTCCTCAGCTGCGCAGTCTGTAGGGGAGGGAAGATGTTAGCTAACTTAGCGCTAACCGGCTTCACTCTTCCAGCAGGTGGGAAACAACAGACTTTTCTTGGTCTTGAGAAACTAACACACTGAAACAGACACCGTACATTTACTGCCAGAATATTTTCCTCCGCTCGCGTTCACCGTCACTTTCTGCCGCTCGGACAATCAAACACTCGTTACGCACCTCCTGATTCAGAGTTGCGCTGCTCTTATAATACCATCTGTCACGTATGTTCTGGATAGAACGAGGAGAGGAAGCGAGCCGAGCACTGAGTGCTGCCCTGCCGTGCTCGCACAGTGTGCAAGTGAAAAAATTTGTAGCGCATAGTTCAATGATCGTGGGAAATTGTAGCGGCAGTCGTGAGTCAGCAGCGGCCGCTCCTGAATACATATAGGGGAAACACTGCAGTTAATACCTATCAGTTACTCAGGGCACGCAACAACGCTCTGTCCTGTCAATTTATTAAAAATAGTATTTGTGAGTGTGTTTGTGGCCATGACACCTCCAGGAAACGCCACCCTAACATTTTTTATAATAGCCATTAAAGAGAGTGCACTGTTCTGAGAAAAGGGAACTCAACTAGCGGATCTATACAGCAGATGTATGAACCTGGTCTCAGTAAATCTGTCTATAGTTGTGGCTGCAATTTTAGCAGATGGACACAACTGTGTTTCTCACAGCACAGCCCTATTTTTGGTATGTCATGAGGACTGGCGTCAGTGTTGTTTTTGCCTGGCTATAGAAAAACAGCTCTGACTTATAAAATCTTATTTAGACAACTTTATGACCTTGGTCGGGTGTAGTGGGTAAATAAATACCAGCAACTGCAGTGGTCTGAAAACATACCTCTACCCCTCAGTCTCCTCTGTCCAGCTATTTGTTACACTAAAGTTGTCTTGTTTTGTCGCGTGTGTGTTGGTATGGGGTGTGTGTGATTTGCTACGATCCATCCGACCCTAGCTGAACGCTTTGTTCACTCTTTGATTGTTCCGACCATCTGCCCTGACTTCCCCTCCCGCTCCTCCTCTCATTTTTTATTACCAACCCGCTTTCACATATGACCTGAAAACACACACACATAGACAGTGCTGAGTGACCTTTAGAGTTAAGTGATTCATCCTCCATTGTTTTTCTTCCCCGTTTTTCTTGTCCTTTTCCACTCTGCTCCTCCCCCCCATGCCCCCCCCCCCCTTCTCTCTGTCATTTAGGGCTGTGGTGGAGAAGTATCTCCTGGAGAAGTCTCGTCTGGTCTCCCGAGAGAAGAATGAGAGGTGAGGTCTTGACCCTTCACCCTCATTGACCTTCATGAGGCCCTCTGTACAAACATGGGAGCGTCTGATGGTTAGATATGAAGTTCAGCTGAAAACTTCTGTCTTTGACTTTACATGGCCATCTGCCAAAACGCTTACACCCTCACATACATGGAGTCACCTATTCAGACACTGTAGATTGAAATATTACTCACCTAAATGCTTGATTATATACATACTGTTTGTTAATACTAGCATTAGCTGTGTGTCCATAGTGAACTGAATAAGGTCATATACCATACTGTGTGTACTTACACTTTAAATGTAGCAGTGATAGCTGATATTGATATAATTTGGTTTTGCCTAATTTTAATGTGAACTCCACTGATTCTGGATCATGTGAGTTAAGTATTAACCTTTGCCCCAGAACACTATACAAACAAGTGAGAAAGAAATAATCACTTTCCTATCTACAGGGTTAGTTTTGAGAGAAAAGGCCTCACTCACCATGTCATCCCTCACTCGTCCTTCACATCATGCAAGCCTTTGTTGCTCACTGTGACATTCACTCCCAACAGTCTGTTGCTACTTGCATGACTAATATGCAAACATATTTGGGCTTTGGTAATTGGGAAATACTGTCAGAGTGCAAATCACCCACTGTTGTTTCATTTGCAGTAATATATATTACTGAAGAATAAGTTAAAAGAAGAGACTGAATTTTTTTAACCTCCAGTTACTGGATCTTGCATCAATGAAACCAATAGGAAAAAAACCCTGACTTTTATATGAATAGTTTCCCTTAAGTACAACAAAGCTTTATCCATGAAGTGGTAATGATTAAACTGTTTACGCAGAAAGGCCATTTCTAACTGCACAAAAGACAAGTCATGTTTTAATCCATTTTAGATTTGCAGAGATAAAGATTAATACAAGCACTCATCCGGGTTACCCTGTAAAACCACAGTCTTCCACTGAGCAGCTGATGCCTTGTATAAAAACATACTGTAGCTGTTTTGAGTGGGAAGAACATTACTCATTCATGTTTCCTGTTCAGGTTTTCCCACCTAGTTTTGGAAAATGTAGTTGCCTTTCATTGACAAGCCCTCCTACGTAACATTCAGGCTTCTAGCAGCCTACACAGTGAACTGTTAATCACCTGGCCTACAGTTGCTGTTGACAGTGTAACTTGCCTGTCTAGTCAGGGAGTGACTGTACTGTATATGATGTCATTATTTCTTTGTGATAAGTGTGGAAACTCATTACTCCCTTGTGCTTTTACAACAAAGCTTTGCCATCTATCTACATACCCACTGATAGCATGAGTGGAAAACTGATGTTAAATTCACTGGGCTCCAGACATTGTCTTCTTTCTATTAGCTTTTTACAATGTTGACTCTTGGTTTATCACCAAAACTACCTTTTATTTGTGACCATAAACATGGAGCTCAATTCCGCTGATAACCTGCTCACCAGATAATAATACAAACAAATCATGGATACACACAAGAATTAGTTTTTGAAGAGCAGTTTAAAGAAGTTCTTGCAATTATAACTTGGTGTGAATACTGTTTGTGAGCAGTACAGGTGTTAAGAACAATGTTTGTTGTTGTTCCAGGAACTACCACGTGTTTTATTACCTCTTATTGGGAGCTTCAGAGGAGGAGAGAAAGGAGTTCAAGTTGCTGCCGCCTGAAGACTACTTCTACCTCAAGCAGGTACAGTACTACTCCAGTACATGTCCCATCACACCCAGAAATTTATAATCTATCCATTTTATATAAACAGCACCTAACTTATATACTATCCTGTTCAGTCTGCTTAAACCACTGAATTACCTTCCAATCATGTTAAGGAACTATAACCTGTTTGTGTTTGTGATTTGACCTTTAAGGTAATACTGTAATTCACTGTGTGTGGACCCTGCATTCATTAACACTGTCAAGCTTCTGAATAAGCTGCCGTATACACTGCGCACATGTGGGCTGCATGTTAATGAAGCAGTCTTTGTTCTCTCACTCCTCCTTTTTATTCCCTTCTCTCCTCACCCTCCTTGGCATTCACCTCTCTTCTTCACCTGTTTGTGAGTCCATTTTATGCTCATGCTGTCTTTTTCTCATCTTTATACATCTCTTCTAACTGTCTGACTTTCCTTGTAGCAAAACTTTAAGATAGAAGATGAGGAAGACTTGCGTCATGACTTCGAAAGGCTGCAGCAGGCGATGGAGATGGTTGGCTTCCTTCCCACCACAAAGAAACAGTAAGTGAATCAATCAACATGTTCAGTAATAGTGCATGTAATTCAGGAAGGAGAAAGAATATTCTTCCAGACATGTTGATAGGATTTGGATGAAAATTCATCCTGATGTATTTTTTTCAGGTTATTTTGGTCTGAGCAATGCGTCACATTACCAAAAATATTAGTTATAACAAAGAGACCCTTGTAGAGCACCAGCAACAAAAATAGCTAATGGGCTAATGTAGCAGTTTATTAGAGACAGTGTGCACTGCAGCCCCATACAATGCTTCAATTCACTTCACTAGTTATTGATCAAAAACAGATAAAACGGAAGAACAGCATGTGTAACATTGTTCCTGTATTTGTCATATGACTGAATTGTTGCAGATGCTTTCACTTTATGCAATTTTTTTGTGACTGTGTTGCAGGATCTTTTCTGTGCTTTCGGCCATCTTGTATCTGGGAAACGTGACCTACAGGAGGAAGTCGACAGGCCGAGACGAGGGGTTGGATGTGGGACCGCCAGAGGTCCTGGCTACACTCTCCGACCTGCTAAAGGTAACATATATGTCTTTGTTTCTGTATGACTCTGTATTTCACTGTGTCTGGCAAGTTACCTGTGAATGTCAGTATTAACCTGTGTGGGTTCCCTTTCAGGTTAAAGAGGAGCTGCTGGTTGAGGCGCTGACCAAGAGGAAAACGGTGACAGTCAACGACAAGCTGATCCTCCCCTACAGCCACTCTGAGGTGTGCACCAGCCATGAAAATGCGATCTGGCATTACTAAAATGGCGTCCAACTGCGATCTAACTTGTGAATGTTTCTTTCTTATGCCTTTATTAATACCACACCTACAGTAGATCTCTTCTTCCTGTCAGTGTGAAATGTTGTATCATATCCTCTTTTTCTCAGTTTAAATCTGTTTAATCCCATCATTGATGTTTGCCTCTGTCAGACCTTTGTTGTAACATAAGTATTCTAATTCCAAAGCACATTATGAAATAGCGCCGTCGTTTCTGTTGTTTTGAATTTTCGTCACAATATGCAGCGTCAACCCCGTCTTTCTCCCATCAGGCTATCACAGCCAGAGACTCCATGGCCAAATCTCTGTACAGCGCCTTGTTTGACTGGATTGTGCTACGAATCAATCACGCGCTGCTTAACAAGAAAGATATGGAGGAATCTGTCCCAGTGAGAAACAAACACACACACAAACATTAAAACACTGCTGACTTACCTGAAGGAATTTTCATGAGACAGAAGAACACTCTACATCACTAAATGCTATAAATATTGTTACTCTCTGCAAGATGATTGTTATACATTCCCCTTCCTGCTCTTCTTTAGTAAAGGGATGGTGTTCCTATTTTTCAGTGCTTGTCCATTGGTGTCCTGGACATTTTTGGCTTTGAGGACTTTGAGACAAACAGCTTTGAGCAGTTCTGCATCAACTATGCAAATGAGCAGCTGCAGTATTATTTCAACCATCACATCTTCAATCTAGAGCAGGTGAGCAGTCTTGTTT
>JAPMOB010250190.1:0-62404 GCA_029875015.1 Lepomis gibbosus | reverse complement strand
TTAAAAGTTGATCTACAGGAGAAACATATCTGAAAGCTGAGAGCTGCTCTGCATTACATTCTGTTACAATTTTAGATTTTGAATTGTTTTATTAAACCTTTATTAAACCAGAAAAACTATTTTTCCAAGAGTGTCCTGGCCAAGGCAGGCAGGAGTACAATTGCACATTTAAGATGGGAATAAATAATCAGTTACAACGTCATAAAATATCAAAATTTTCTTAAATATTCACCAAAGTTCAGCCACAAGGATGATGAAACGAGCAATCAGTCCTAACATCTGAAGGCAGACTTTCCAGCCTTCAGGTCATTTAAAGCAACAGTGAAACAAAGATACAGCCCCCTGCAGGCTACCTCAATTTTGTGTGTCCCTTTACATAAATAATTTCCACAATAAATGGATGCAGAAAATGCAGAAATTGGTGCTAAAAAACACCATAATGCAGGAAACTAAGTGTTTAACATTCAAAATTTTCTGGGGGAGTACCCCCAGACCCCTGGGTCATACTGCCGCAGTTTTGTTGTTATATAAAGCTATTTCATTTAGACACAACATTACAATTTAGCAGACATGACATAGTTAATAGTGTTGCTTTGTTGTGCCAAGTAGAGCATGTTTACTATTGCTTTAATGCTTGGTGGAGGGTAAATTATTAAGTGAAGATATGAAGTTTTATGGGCTGGGCTAAGCCCCCAATGTTTCAAGATCCTAACAACGCCCCTGCTTTAAACCTTCAAAAATATGTATCAAAACATCCAAAAAACCTTTCAAACCACGTCAACAACATTTCTCTGCCCGTTCCCTAGCTTGTTCCCGTTCACTACCTCGGGGTATTTCAAACGCTGATATTTTTTACATTAACACTATACAGTTGAGCAACAGCGTCCGGTGTAACACCAAAATCTGTGAGCCATCGAATTCTGTGACCCAAAACACCGGTGTTGCTCTAATTATGTGAGCCAAAAGATTCTGTGACAAAGTAGTTTTGGTGCCTAAACTTTAGAGGTCTAATGCTGTGTTCCCGGCAACTCGGAACTGGGAAATTTCCGACCTCCAACTAGAAAAACTATCCTGGAACGCCGCTTGAAGTCGAATTTCCTACTTGTGAACTCGGAGAAAAAATTTGTACCCCGACTTCACAAGTAGCAGCCGAATGACGTCAGAAAACAATGTCAGCGCCCATGGAAGCACACACTGTAAATGGTAAACCTTAAACTAAAGGGCAACAAAACGTATATTTGCATGTCTTTGAATTAAAATAATAAATACGATCATTCAGTAAAACTTGTTCTGCATGTATATTGATGTAGAAATATGTTTTACACATACGGTAGCTGGCTACAGTAAAGAATCTCATAAAGTAATCTTTTCTGCATAAAAGTTATTGTTAAAAATGCCAAAACATTAGGAAATGTAACCTACAACATTGACTTCAGGGCTACCAACTTGGGGTACACATAGCCTAACTAGTAACGCATGGGCTATTTATGTCAGTTGTTGCAGTTAAACTGCCATCCTTTTAATTAACACCTAAAGTACTGCTGAGGGTGCAACTGTGTGCACACTTTGTCACGGTCAGCCAAGGTTTTCGTTCACTTTCAGCGTCATGCACCACCATGCACCAGGAACGCTTTGAGGTCGGAAGTCGGAAGTTTCAACTGGGAAATATCCCAGTTACGACCAGTCTCGAACGCGCCATAAACCCAATCAAACGGCAATCGCTTCACAACGTCAACCACAAGTCCTGAGAGCACGCCCATATTGTCACAGAATCTAATAGGCCACACATTTTTGTGTTACACCGTATTTTAACTGTTACAAATGTTAGTGTATCAAAAACGTCAACAAAAACGAGTAAAACCACTCCAACCGCGTTTCTCTGTCCATTTCTACGCTCGGAATGTTCCAAACAGTGTTTTGGTTTTTTTTAGATTTTTTTTTTAATTTTTACAAACGTTTGAAAATACTGCTTCTGTTTTGTGCTATTTCATATCGCCAGCATGTGTGTGGGACCACTAACGTTACTTATCAGCGCCGCTAACGTTAACTATTTGCGTGGTTTTGTTGTTTACAACCGTTGCCTTGCCGTTGGTCACGGGCGTAGACTGAAAAAAAACGGGCGCCAGAGATAACCGGAAGATTTACGTCCATAATAGGGAGTTTTTTGTTGTACTCACCCGCGGAACGGCCATGTGTACCTCATCCACAATCTTCTCGACGTCCAATTTCTCTGCTCATTCATTCTGCGCTCCTCTAAGAGATAGATATAGAGAAAAACGTTTAAATGGAATGGGCACTTTGCAGTCATAACTGTGATCAGGATTAACAGACAAAAACATAATAAATACCTCACACACAACGTCCTGAATAACGTTATAGAAGTTCTTCAGCTGGGTCACTGCTGAGGGATCCATCCAATGATGTTTATTATTTATTTTAGCATTTAGTATTTTAGCTAGCATTAACCTGTTGGTCACGCAACATTGTGTTTCACAGTTACTTAGCATATTCTCCAGCAGGTGGTGCATTACATAATGGACGAAAGCACTGGGATAACACTGTCCAAATACTTGGAGGGGCAGTTTTTTCATGGTGTGGTCTTTGTTAAGGGCAATAATTAATGCTACAGCGTACAATTTTAGACAATTCTCCAAAAATCCATTTGCCTTTATATTTAGAATTGGTTTTGTCATTAAAGTATTGTGTAAGTGTCCCAGTACTTGTCCTTTTTTTGTCCATTTAATGTAGGTCTACATGCAACCTTTTATTAACCTATCCAGAGGTAATGTTTTTTACATATCCCACAATGACGCCATCCTCAGTTTGATTACATTGTTTATGTAGTGCTCACAGCCCAGCCTCACATGCCTATGACAATCGGCCAAAAACACTTAGAGCATGCACATTTAGCAAAGTTTCAATTATCTGGATGTGAAGCTATCTGGAACCCTGCCTTCCTCCAGCATCTTCTGTGCTGCCTGCCCTTCCTGATTAATCTATGTCAAATCTGACTTAAAATTTAGCTTACATGTAAGATTACCGTTTTTTTTTTTTAAATATTCAAAGTACACAAAATGAGACTTTGCTAATGTAACAAGTGTTTATGTAATCCGGTACTTCCATCCTGAATAATAGTTTCCTTTTTATTATAAATTAATCTGCCTTTAATTTGTAATTGATTCAAATCAATTCATAATTTAGCGGATGAAAATTGTTTTAAAAAAAGCCATCATAAGATCCCATTGCCCAAGGTGACATTTTCAGATGTCTTGTTTTGTCCACATGACCAGCCAAAACTCATATTAAATTTACAAACTAACTAAAACCATTAATAGATTGTAGTTGTCAGATTATTTCCTGACAATTGATCATTTAGACTATGTGTTTAAGCCATGGGCTACTCTGCTGCCCACCAGACATTCTGTTGTTATAAGCCTTGTGTTGTGCACACTGCTGATTCACTGTGAGTGCTGATGAAGTTGGAAATGGCAACGTAAAGTAACTAGATTGGAAAGTCAGAGAGTACAGGAAGGTGATGACATGAGGATAAACTGTTCATAGGTTGGCTAGTTTGTGTTTTAATGCAGAAGCAGGTCGCTGCTTTTGAGCTCCATGGGGCTGGTGATATGTGAAAAATGTTGAAGGCATAAACTACCCAGGTCCTCACTGTTTACTTTTAATACTACAAATACATTTTAGCAGAGCAGCAACACAATTTTATAGCATGACATTCAGGTCCATTTAGTCTTGGCTGCGCCTCCAGTGTGTGGGTCTGTTTACTGAACGGCCCAGTGCAGTAGCGCTACGACAAACAATCAAATTCAAACACAGCCGGGCACAACTGATACACAAAGGACCGGATGCTTCCATGGACTATATAAACCAAACTTTCAACTAAGGCTGTAGTATTTTAAAGTAACACTTGCTGTACTTTAGCTCTGCGAATTTAGTCAGTTGGTATAAACATGCTTCTTCAACTTGCCTTTTCTACATCTTCTCACTTAGCGATTTATTGTGTTCAAGGGCTCTTACTGTATGCTGAACATTATTGTGCATCTGCTTAAACTGTGGGTCTTACATGTAGGTGGAGAGAGCAGCAGCACAGGTCTCATAACTGCATGGCGGCATTGTTTATAGAGACGCTACTTTTAAAGTCAGTGCAAAATGTCAAGTCTAGACAGAAGACCTTGAATTTTGATCCTAAGGAACTAATGCTACTTACCACGTTTTAAGGGTTCATGGTTGTTCCTTCCTGGCTGTTAATGAGTCACACCACCTTCAGGACAGTAACTGTATTGGAAATATCAGAACGTAATTTTACTTTTTCTTGCCTAGACCCAGACATGTAAACCCAATTTCTAGTATCTGTTGTTTAAAAACTGTTCAAGTGAATTTTTTTTTTAAATTGTGGCAAACACAAGGTTTTTTATTCTGATTTGATTCCCACTGGAAGCTCGAGACAATCCTCAGACCATGCCTGACACTTGTATAGGATAAGTTAAGACGTAGCCGAGTTTGTTTGTTTTTATTCAGCACAGTCGCAGATTTGTGTAGATTTGAGTACACAGGGACGGGCCACTTTAGTATTTAGTGCTGTAGCTAGCTATATTTTTGTCTGGGACTGTTTGCACTTTCTGTTGAAGACTCTAAATTCAGTAGTGGATGAAGTATTAGTTATAAGTACTAAAGTAAAGGTAGTAATGTGACTATATACTCATTTCAGGTAACGATCCTAAAATCAAATTAGTGCAAAAGTAAAAGTACACCAGAAACAACAGTATGGCCCGAATGAGTTTTATATTGTTAGCCTACATATCAGAATGTCACTTGCATTGCACCAAAATGTTTTGTAGTTTAATCTATAACCATGCAACATATTAATTAAGCTGATCATATGTAAAATCTAAATCTGCAAACCCACTGGTTCGACTGTAGCTGTCTAATAAATGTAGTTAAGTCAAAAGTGCAATATTTCCCTCTGAAATATAGTGATCTAGAAAAATAAAGAAGCGTAAAATGGTAATGCTCAAGTATGAGGACTGTTGAGGAAACTGTATATATGGGGCCTGAGTCAATGTGGAGATACATTCAACCACTTTTGAAATCATCTTCAATAAATGCACTTTTGACACTTTGCGGTATTAACTTCATTGTTCAGTGGATTCTTTCAACACTTCCAGGCATTTCAGTTTGAGCTCTAGTTATTATAAACTAAAACAGAAATGACATGGACACATATGAAGACACTCTGAACAGTTACAGTGAAATGCCTTATGTAAATCTACTGACTGAATCCACTATTGCCCGGGGTACATATGTAAGACTATGTGCAGTCTGTAGGGGGACATCTGCTGTCCAGTTGATGTTATTGCAAGACATTGTGATTTTTCTTTTTTCAGATTGACTAAGCCAATTCTCTCAGAAGCCTATTATGTGGTGATATGCCAGTCCAGCCCAGGAGGAGTCAGCAAATGAAGTGCCGTCACTAAATAGCATTAACCTAAGCAAATAATTGTGTAATTATGCCCGGCACATAAATGTAGGTTCATAAGGAAACAAATGTGTTTCCAAATGTCAATCTATTTAGGCAGACATAAAGTATATGAATGAACTGCCTTACTGAGGGAGTGCAGTAACATTCATTACTTCTGCAAATGAGGTTGTGTGAATTGTTTGTTTGTTTGTTTGTTACGACCTTAGTCCACATTCCCACGCTCAAGAGAAACCCTATGACTTTTTTTGTAGCACCACCATTAGTTCAAACTTTCCTCCTGACATTGGCTGTAAACACATGCTATTTTAATAGCCCAGGCATATTTTATAGAAACTATAGTAATGAATTAAATGTACTGCATATGTTATATAGAGTATATTTTAACTGAGGACCATGATGGATGCATTTAATTCAAAGGTCTGTTTCCAGAAGAAAAACAAGTTGGATACGTGTTTCAAGTGTCTTTTAAAAGATTAGGAGGAGGTGAGAGTTTAAATAATCTAATTTACTTTACTGCTTGTGTAGTACTTACTGTAGTTTTATGAACTGTTTTCCCATTTGATATTTTGTTATTTAAAAATAGAAAATTATTTTAAAAAAAGGAATAAGTAAGCATGTTTTAGGAAAGCCATTGCCATGGTCATCCTACACAAGAACCTTATGACAAAAATCTAATTAATGAACTGACTTGAATGTGGTTGTATTGGCAAGATAACCACATAAAATACAGATTCTGGAGTTCGATAACATGCTGAGGTTTATGTCACTCAATTTGTATCTGGTACTAAGCAATCTGTAATATTTTCAGTTTTGAACGCAAGTCAAACATGTAGAACGTGTAAAAATAGATCGTGTGGAGCTGCACACTGCCTGAGTCACTGCTCTTTTCATTTCGGTATCCACCCACTGTGTCTTGCAGAGCTGCAGCCCCTTTAAGTTGGAAGGAAGTCAAGTCTGAGACTGGATTTAGCTTAACAGAGTTACTGGTTCCTTATTTCTTATTGCACATATTTCTTTAAGTACTTAATACCTGTACTCCAAAGTGGTTTGTGTGTGTATTTCCGTTTGTGTGTGGGGGACTCTGCCAGCATGTGTTTGAGTAGGCAAAACACAACAATCTTGCTTTATTAAGTAATGCATTCATTGTGCTGAATATTTTACTACATAAATATTAAATGAGGAAAAGAATAGGAGATGTCAGTGGATGACTAAATTTGCCTCTTGACACAGCTTATACTTGTAAAGACAGTTTATGCAATTTTTCTCCTCATAGTCTCATTCTTCTATGTGATTCATGCAGCATGTTTAAAGGTTAACATTTGGAACAAACTCATGAATGGGGATTATGGATATTCGCCCTTATGTTGGATATTATGCTCAAGATGTGAAGGACCATTATTTGGAATAAACCATTTTTTGTCAGCCAGATTAGAAGGAATGAATGTTATTTTCTGAATGGAGCAAACTTACTCTCTTTATGGCAGTCTCTTAAAAGAGAAATATTTATATTTACACTAAGAATTAATATCAGAATAATAACAGTATTCATTCAGTCAAGTTCTTTTTCAAAAATAAGTCTCATGTCAGCCAATGTAATGTCTGCAAATGGAGTTTCAAGCACCTTAGTATAGCCTACACATTGATACAATGGAATCATCTACGTTACTTCCCCTTATAGTTCCTCCCATGATCTAGGAGGTTTGGTAACTTCATAATTTTTATTCAATTAATTCTTGCCTTGTGCATTAGATAAAATGAACACCCTACTCAAAATCTTACAAAGCTCAATATATTTTCCTGTGACATATTTAAAATGGATTTACTAGAATGCTATTATCTTTTCTGTAAAAAAAAAAAAAATCCATGTAATTAATTTTAAAAAATTGTATGCTGAGCAACTACATGTTAAGTGAGAGATATTATCATAGTTTTGGAACAAAACAAAAAGATATCCACAAAGTGTAGTTGGTACATTTCCAACCCTGCTGTGAGGTCCATCTGGATGGATTACCATTGGATTCTCATTTACACTTGAAAGCTAATTTCTCCTGTAATCCTTCATTCCGCTTTCCCAGTATACACCAACATTAAAACAGCTGCTCTTGCTTTTCACCTTACTGACATTTCCCTTGCTTTAAGGGCTAACGTGCCCTGATGCCTAATCTCCCATCATGCTATGATGCTCTTCCATCACACACTGTGTGATACAGGTGAACTGCAGCATTTGGCCCTTGTCAGCTTTTGGCCACATTTTTCATTCTCATGTTTTATTTTATCCTCTACCCTTGTCTTGCCTTGTCCTCGTCCTCTCATCCTGCTTGTGCTATCCAGCGGTATCATACCCTCCCAGTTACAAGAAGACTCCACCTCCTGTGCCCCCGCGCACCACCACCAAGCCTCTTATCTCTGTAACAGCCCAGAGCAGTACAGAGTCCACCCAAGATGCCTACCATGAGGGCAGGCATCCACGGGGCGGTCTGTGGACCACAGATAGCCTTGGTCGTCCCATCTACAGCTCCACGGACAGCCTGGACAGCACCAAGGCGGTCACCATGGCCATGGAGTCAGCAGCAGGCAAGAGGCACGCATCTTTGGGCAGCCACACCTCCGTCCAGACGTGCGACAAAGCAGTGTTGGTGTCCAAGGCTGAGGAGTACCTCAAAACCCCACGTTCCTCTATTGGGATACAGGTAACATCATAACAGACAATGTTACTCAATTTGCCACTCTCTTTTAATCACCTTCATGATAATTACACAAATAACATATGTCTTATATGTAGTCCTGGCAGAAAGGATAATTTCTTTTTTTGTCATTATGATATTCAGAGTTTTTATATGTACTAAGCTGTCCTGTAAAACCCAGTCACAGTAAAACCATCTCTCAGGGTTGTCAGTAAACTCACTTTTAAATCAACCAAATACACTTTTTTTTGAAAGAAGAGTGTGTTTTATATGTAGTGTGCATAGTTGTTTTAATTGCATTGCACCACTGGACTGTTACATGACAAGAGGATTAGATTTCTCTGTCCACATGTCCAAGCAGGCTTCAAACTGGCAACAAATCTACACATATGCAAATTATTTAATCTTGTCTCTTTTTTTGGCATATTACAAATTCCTAAATGTACCAATCTGTACTCTACAAGGTTTTGGAGTCTTGCTGACCTTTGCAAGTGTCAGGCTGTACGATTACATGGACGGGGCTTATTCAGTGACAGCAGTAATGAAGAGCACATTGAGGTTGTCTCTTACTCTCTCTGTTCTAGTTTGTGAGCTGGGCACTTAACCTCTTCTTCTTCTGGAGCTAGCTGATAGCGTTGGCTAGATCATACTTGATTCTGCTATGTGTGCTAACAGTCTGATTAACTTAGAAAGCCCCTTCATCTCCTGCAGGCAAGTGTCCCCAGTTGTTAGCTCCAACCTAGAAGGTGTCTGTCTGTGTGTACCATGTTGTACCTGCATGAGGCCCACAGACATCTTTTGTGGGGAATACTGAGTATGGTGTCCAAAACAATTTATGGTGCTCGTGCAATGTAGTCTGTAGTCACTGTGCCAGTCGTGACCCAGAGTTCCAGCTAGTTGATGAATCCACTGCTAACTTTCTATTTTCACTTTCCTTAGTACCTCCTGTTACCTGGTCCTCATTGACATCCATGCAATTACCTACACTGCAACATGCTGTTTGCAATTCACACTTGCAAGTGATGATTTCTTACATTTGCACTGGTTATTGATTCAACTCCTCTCCACCTTCTGCTGAGCATGAAGGATGTGTGGGGAGTGGCAATTCATTCCTGACTGTCAGACTCTCATATGGTTCTTGTTTAACACAAAAAAGTTTGAGAGGCGTGATTACAGGCCTATATGTAAAATAAGCTGTTTTGTAACGTGGACACTTTCAAACAGATGTTGTTATGTATTGGTCTATGAATAAAGAGCAGATTGTTGGAATTGTTAAAAGCCCTTTGGACAGGTGTTGTAAATTATCATTTCGCTACATACACTAAATACAGTACATCTGGTGCTTGTGCATAATTTTATGTTGCACTTCCATTGCTATTTCAGTGTCCATGTAAAATAAAATAAACTTAACTTAACTTTACTTAACTTTTTAAAACTAGCAGACCTACCAGTTATGTTGCTAGCTGAAAGAAACAAATGCAAAATTGAATCCTCTGTAATGAGAAATGTCTAAAGGTCAGGCTGTTCTTTTGAGTGCATCTGAATCTGACATTATTCTTTTACCTGTATTTACCAGGTGGAAACTGTGACAGACTCTGAGACTGAAAGTAAAGGCCTTCCTCAGTTTCATTCAATAGGGATTCAGGTGGAAGATCATAAACGGTATGTGGCTGAGACAAAAAAAGTGTCCATAGTCAAAGCTTAGTACATTTAAAGTTGCATTTCTGTCATCATGGTGCTTGTAATTCATGCATTTTTAGGCATGGGAGGTTCAAGCGCTCCAACAGTGTGACCACTGCAGTACAAGCGGACATGGAGTTGGAGGGCTTTCCCTCCATGGAGGACAAGGGCCTGCAGTTTGGGGGTGGCTTCGGTCGCCACTCTGAGCCCAGCACGCCCACGCAGTATGGGGCCATCCGTACGGTGCGCACACAGGGCCTGTTCAGTTACAGGGAGGACTACCGGCCCTCCAGTGGGCCCTCCAGCCCGCAGCCTGAACCCTGGCTGGTTGAACCCAGTTTGGAGAGCACCGATGCAGGCCGAGTTTCCCCCCTCCGCAGGGACGGCAGCTGGTTTATGCAGCTCCTTCATAATGAAACCAAGCGGCTGGAGGGATGGTGCAAAGAGATGGAGAGGGAAGCTGAGGAGCATGACCTGTCAGAGGAGAGTGAGTGTCCTGAGGGAAACTACATTTTTGCCAAAGCAGGTGCTGTTTTTGTTGTCTGAGGTCAATGCTTTTATGATATGTGCTGTATTCTTATTGTTTTTGTTTTTTGCATGTATAACAATATAACCAAAGTGAAAATTCACAGTAATAGTTGTCATGTTGACTGAAGCCTCAAAGACATTGCTCAACATGTTGGCCTTTGGCAAGCTGTCAGTGATAAAATCAGAATCTCACTCTCTTGTGTGTCCACCAGTCCTAGGAAAAATCCGGAGTGCAGTGGGAAGTGCTCAGCTACTAATGTCTCAAAAGTTTCAGCAGTTTTACTGGCTATGTCAGCAGAATCTGGTGAGTAGTATGCGCTTGTGAACACTGTATCGACCTGCTTTTAAGCTGTTACATGGGAAAACACAAAAGATCAGCGGGTAAACTTGTTGATAGGCTTGTCTTGAAGGTGCTCGGCCTCATGCGCCATCCAGAAATAGACCACGGAGATCGATATTGAAGCAATCCCTCTGCCGCTACTGACCCTGCAGGAAACGAAAGGGGAATTCCAATAGGAAGCAGCACCTGTGTTGAGGCGATCCATTACAGCACAGAGGCAGCAGTTTGAATGGGATCTTAGGGTTTGAATAATGGACTGCCACGCTGTCTCACTGTTTAGCCCTCATGTCACGTCGACTGGAAACTCATACCTTTTCTAATGCTAACTATCCACAGAGTCAGCATATATTAGAAGATGATAGTGTCGTAAGTGGGAATGTTTCTGCAGCTACAGTAGAGAGAGACAGTGAAAGAGACAGGCAGGCACTTAATCACACCTTTCTAAAGCATAGATAATTTTTTGAATGAAATGCAAAACCTTGTGGAGGTGGTTGAAAGCTGCCTGCTCTCACATTGCCTTGTGTTTTCTTTTTTGTGCATTTGTGTGTGTTCCGACTCAGTGTGTTGCTCTCTTTTGGATGGTTTTGGGCCACGCTCTCTCCCGCTCTCCCCATAGATAATGGGATGATGAATTAAGTCTAACATTGGTAGTGACAAGCCTTAGATTGCCCTGAGCTTTCAAACGTGTCTGAATAAGAGACTGACTCTGTTTTCCCTGCTGGACGGAGGAGGAACTGCACAATGTGCTTTGAAGTTTGACCTTTCCTCCGTCTGAGATCACTCTCATCCTGTGTTTGCTGTCTGGAGTAATGAACACATGGCCCTTGGTGGCTCCCTGATTCTGTAAGTTGTGGTTTACTGATTAGGTATCATAAGCAGTAATGCAATACCCAAATGCAGCAACAACCGGCACCAGATTTTTGTCATTTAAATTTCACAGAATAGTGATAATTTTGCAAAATCGCAACAGAATAATAACAAAATTTTCTACTAAAACACCTGTGCTGTACACACTTGGTGCTGGGACGGAAAGAACAATCTAATGAGGGAGCATACAGTATACGATGCTTGATTTGAGCATGTCTTTTTCTTCCTCCCATGCATTCTGTACCCACTGCATGTGACCATAAAAATGACCTTTGATGATCTATTAATTACCGTTGTTTCTACAGCACATAATAGACCAACTTTGCTGTGATGCAAAGATGCAATTTAAAGCAGTTAAGGGAGGTTCCTAGGAGCTGTCAGTTATGAACCAATGTCGGTGCTATACTGCCACACAGTGGTGGAAATGGAAAGGTGGCTGTGGGTAGCAATATTATGTTGTATATTTTCATTTTTATATATACATACATACACACACACACACACACACACACACACACACACACAACACACACACACAATGACAATAAACAGGTTACCTTTATTGTTTGATTTTAGCATTCAGTAAACCAAAAATTTCACTTAAACTCACTACATTTTGTTCTCCACTGTCTCTACAGGACCCCAGTGCCATGCCCAGACCCACATCTCAGGACCTGGCTGGATTCTGGGACCTCTTGCAGCTTTCCATCGATGACGTCACTGCCAAGTTTGATGAGCTGCAGCAGATCAAGAGCAACCAGTGGCAGCTGGTGGAGAGCCCGGAGAAGAAGGTAAAGTTCGTATCTGTTTTTCCCAGGGATCCACACACTCACAATAATTTGTCTTAATGGGTTCCAGACGGACTTGCTCAGCTTTTGAGAAAACAGAGTAACAACATTTGCCTTCCTTTTTTAGGCTTGTGACCAGCAGGAGGTTAATCATTCTCATCAGAACACTGCAGGGACAACATTAGGAGGCAAAATCAGTTCAGCTTAGACAGCTAGTAGCATCACATAAAATGCTTTCCTGTTAAAATCATCAGTTGTGTCTTGTGGGACTTATTTTATCCATCTTTTCTATATTGTCATTGCAACTCATCACCTTCTTTTGGTCTGTGGTAATGTAGGTAAACTAGGGAATAATGGTGCTTTAAGTCTGCTTTCCACAAGCATCAAGTGATGTCAAACCAATTGTGTTTAATGGAATTTCATACAGACAGTGTTATTTTGACATTTCCTGTTAACAGACTAGCTAATGGGTGAAGAAAAAGACAGGGGACTATCTTTGTAGCAAAAGTATTTCCTTGAAGCAATATTTTTTTAAAAACCCAGTTAAGTTCTGTAACTTTTGACATTTTATTCTTCAAAGTATGTCGCTGTACAAAATAAATGAAAACAGGATTAGGCTGTTGTTAGATGAAATGATAGCTCACCTGGTAAATAAAAGCACATTTGTAAGAATAGTGTTTGTAGATGAGGGAGCTGCATTTAGATGGTTATGTGTTTTTAGAGATAGACAAGATCCTTCAGGGCCCTTGGATAATTATCTTCATGCTACAGTTGTAGTTGTAAGGGAGTTATTTACCTCAAGCAGTTAATGGGCACATTGCAAGCCCCATGAAGCTGAGCCCTAACAGTGACACAGATGATCCATATTGGACTTCTCTCCTTCAAGCCAGGCGCCGTTTTACACCAACACCAGCTTGCCAAGCAATCAGAAAAGCTTGCCTTGCATTCCAAAGCTTGTGTGTTCAGATTTGTAGGTCAGATGGCCTTCAGTCATTCTTTATTTCATAATCAATAATAGCTGTTTCTGTAGTGTTACTAGTTGCTTTCTTGTTTTAGTGGCTTCTGGACCAAATAAGACAGGTTTTGTTCATACAATGTCTTTGTGCTGCATGAATATACAGCACCTACACCTACTGAAAATTCTGATGATGAATTCTCAGTATTGTGGCCTTTCTTTCAGCCATTTCTACTTCCACATGGCATATGGCACAACAAGCTGTGATACCAAAGATGAGGCAAAGTGGCCTGGGTCTGTCCATGATACTCACATGTACCCAACATGAGTCCATATATTAAAGGCTAATAGCCAGATTTAGCCAAAGGCGTGCACTTCATAGTGAATAAAACTCCTATTAGCAATTTATCTGCACTGATATAACATTTAGCATTTGGCTGATTTCCTTTTAAAATGATTACTTATGAAAATCCAGTGTTTCATCTGCTTTCATATTGCTTTTTTTCCCCTCATAACCCGTAATTATGAGTTCTTGCACTGAGCTTATTAAATAGTCTCTTGTTTTTCCATAATGAGATGAGACCAAATTTAATAAAACAATATAAAATTAACATCCCTAAAATGAAAACAATATTGTTGTTGTCTGTTGATTATTCACAATCCATTAGGTTTAAGGGCTTTCAAAAAAGTGGGTCTATAATTTATATTATCCGGCAATATACATTAGGTATATTTTCATTTTTTTTGCATTTCTCGCCTGTGGATCATCTTGTTCTGTTGGACACACTGCTGTTAAAATAAGCCTTTACCTTAAATAAGCCTAAACATATCACTCTGTATCCTAAGGAGCGGAAGTGGCCACCACCTATGCCAAAGCGTCCGGCCAAGGGACGTGGCGCCATGATGCGAGAGCGCTCTCTGGACCTTCAGGACCGCCAGCGACAGGAAGCCCGCAGACGCCTCATGGCTGCCAAACGAGCAGCTTCTTTCAGACAGAACTCAGCCACAGAGAGGGCAGACAGCATCGAGATCTACATCCCTGAAGCCCAGACACGGCTTTGAGGTCCACGGATTCATCCTCAGCTCCTCTTGTCCACCTCCGCCCAGCACCATCTCGTGGTGTCACATCCAGCCTCCTCTTGCTGTCATCATCTGTCACTGCTCGTCCACTTTTTCATCACCTGTTGCCATTCTCTGAGTGGTCCATACTGAAGCTACACTAGGCAAGATTTCAGTTGAAAATGTATTCTTTTTTATCAGCCTAAATGACAATGTGGCACTGCCATAGGGAAGAACGCCCCACCTTCACTAAGTGAGAAGTCAGGGGAGTCAGGTGTGGACGGTCGTTTTCACACAGAAAGTGAATAATAAAACATTTAAAATGAAACTGAGAAAACTGGACGCAACAGCGTTAGACCTTATGCTTCTTGTGCTATTGGTATTCTTTGGTTAAAACTGAACACAGGCCAGCTGGATTGGTAAAAACATGAGACACTAACATGTGAAGTTGCCTAGTGTAGCTTTAAACCCTCAAGGGACTCTTTGGCACAGGTTCTGCACCACGAGAATGAGCTGCTATGCCCCAAAATAAACATTTCACCTGGTATTTATTTGAGCAACATTAATTCAAGGTAGTGATTTATTCGGTCATAGCCATTATTGTCAAAACTCCGGTCTTCTCCATTGTTGCCATTGCCCCGCTGTGAGTAAGAGTAATGCTATACTTGCCACATTCAAAAGGAAACAAAAAGTCCAACTTTTCTAGAGTTTCTCACCAGCAACAGTGGTCTCGGGCTAAAGCACCCTGTGTGAGGGAACAGCGGCAGCAGAGATTGTAATTGTAAAAATATGTAGATTTTTGGTTGACTGCGAAAAAAAATTGCAAATAAGATAATTTTTGATGAGGTTCAAATTTCATAGTCAGCATTTTCTATGTATCCTTTCAATTTATCAAAAAGTCCAAATAGAACGGTGTTAAAATGTGTGTGTGTGAGTTGCTGCACATATGTCCTCTATACTATCCTTCTAGCTATGTATTATCTATCCAGCTTTAACCAGGCATGCCACAGCTGATGACCAGTGTTGCTGAATGAGATCTGAAAATTCTCATCATTTCAGCATTTAGTCATTTTCACTCATGTAACACCATCCCCTCTTAGGACTAAACATTTTTAAGCTATGTACGTTATTTGCTGCTGGATGCATTTCCATTGCAGAACAAATATGAATTATTAACAAAAGACAGTTTTGCGCAGCCTGGAAGAGGTGACTGTATCAAACAATGCATTTTGCACCTTATAATATTCATGTTTGTATTTCCAAGGGAAATGTAGTTTATGAAGCTCATGTGATATTGTTGCAGTTGAATTGCAAGGACAGATATGGAAAATTACTATAGAATTTCATGTTACTCTATAGGTCATAGAAACTGCACCATGTGTTGTTTTGGTTTCATTTTTTCAGATGGCGTTCAGGCCTCTATTAACTACATTATTGTGATTCTAATACTTAATTACACTTACAGTATCTGTCATATGACCAACACCATGATCTACAGTATACATTTAGTATTTATAGTTGAAACAGTTGTGGGTTGATTTGACAGTGCATTTGTCTTGCTTATTAAGGGGTGTTTTTCAGCTAACATATCTCATAACACACTGCATTCAACCTTTTGTTCCAAGTGGGGCATAATGAAAACACTTCTGTTGTCATTTTGATCTGCTCATGTAGTCTAGGAAAGACAGGTGCAAATGACACTTTATCAATATTCAGTTACTATAGTAAATGGTGCTGCTTTTTACTCTAAAACTGTTGTCCTTTACCCAGTCCTATGTGCACGCACACACACACACTCAAGGACTTTTTAAACAGAGATTTATTAATATGGTGCCCGTTGTCTCTCCGATGACTTGTGGTAGATTGTGACTTTAGAAAAGATCATCTTTGCAATGCTCTATCCCTCAGTGATGTAAATGAGGAGAAGGTTTTATCGTTCAACCTACTTTCTAATAACATGCAAAGAGGTCAGGGATATTTATTTATCAGATGGGAGAGATTACAGGCTTTGACATTCCACCAACCTTAAAGTAAAATCTATTATGCCCACCCTGAGCCAAGGGCATACTGCTATAGCTAGCTGAACATGCTGTATTGTACCTATCCATATTTTATAAAACACCAACAGTAACATTTTGCAATACATGCCCATTCATCCTCATTTGCCAATCCAATCCCAGATAATTAAAACAAATGTCGATAAAGGGCCACTAGAATTATGCTGCTGTACAGTGTTTAATGTTTCCCATTTTATTGTAATTAGAATAGCGCCCAGAAGGGGAGAGCAGTCTGTGTACTGTAAATACTTGTGTGAGACAGTAAGACGTACTTGTCGGGAAGTATTATGACAGGGTTTCTCTGCTTGCATTTGTCTGACCAATAGCCGAAGTATTTTACGTTGTGACATGTACATCAGTGCTAAATCTGAAACCCTTACCATACCACACAGCCTTAACTAAATCGCTCATGAATGTAGAGCCCCTTATAATGCAAAAAAAAAAGTCCCAGGAGATGAGAAAGTGGAGGGAAATTTCCAAATGAATTAGACAGGAGAGAAGTCACTCCCAAACTTTTACTTTTACTATTATTTGTTTTATTAAACTCAGTTCTATCTTTCTAATTTATTTGATGGATTAAATTGAATTATAAAACGTCACAAATATAATGGAAGACAACATGCCAAGACGAGAGTCAATACATTGTTTCACACTAATTTCAGGTTTGCTGAGTCCCAGTAAGATCAGTACTTGCAGGTTCCAAGAAATAATACAATTAATTAATTAAAATAAAATAAAATATAAAACGCAGGATGTGGTCCATTTATAAGTCCTTGTAGTTCACACATGCAGATAAAAGAAATGGCCATGCGAAGGTCCTAATGCAGTGTGTAAACTACGAACCATATTTTCAGATAGGTTTACAAGAGAGTTCTATAGTTAGACTGTAAGAATTAGTAAATTCACACATTTTTGGTGGAGTTTATATGTATCAATGAATATATTTACAAGATATATTCCGGCTTCCTTTGTAGCTCACATTCTTTAATAATTTAGTTAATTTAACTGTATAACTCTATACTGTATATTTACTGTGCCCCAGTATAAACTGGACTAGGAAGGACTAGGAATTGAAGGGAAGAATAATTTCCTCGAAAATTAAGTGCATTATATAATTTCAGAAACTAATAAAATGACAAGGGCTTACTTTTAAGTTCAATGAATTATCTGATTTGTTTTAAATATACAGAATCTTCTTCCATAAAGGGGCTTTACCTCCAACGTTATCACACCATTCATGGTGCATTTCAAAAAAGTAAGATACAGCAGATTGTGGCTGATTCCATTTAATTACCCTCTTTAAACAGGAACCAACGTTATTTTATGTCATCTCCACATATTAAGCCTTTTCATCTTCAAATTAATTTTGAAGAAGTTGGCTATTCGGGCGGCATGGTGGTGCAGTGGTTAGCACTGTCGCCTCACAGCAAGAAGGTCGTAGGTCCAAACCCTGGTTCCCCCGGCCTTTCTGTGTGGAGTTTGCATGTTTTCCCATTGTCGTGGGTTCTCTCCGGGTGCTCCGGCTTCCTCCCACCATCCAAAGACATGCAGGCTAGGTTAATTGGTGACCCTAAATTGTCCTTAGGTGTGAGTGTGTGCGTGAGTGGTTGTTCGTCTCTGTTACCTCTTTTCCACCAAAAAAGAACTGGTTCGGAACTGGTGCTGGTTCAAAGAACCTGTTTGTTTTTCCACTGATTAGAGAACCCAGCGAACGACGTCATTATGTCACTGTGTACGTGGTAAAAGAACGTCTCTAGTCCAGCAAAGAGTTGGTGCCGCTTTGGAACCAGTTTTCCTGGCCGAGAACCGGTTCTTTGGCTGTCGAAACACAAATAACTGGTTCGCGAGTAGGCACCGGCTCCGAACCGGCTCTCAAAATGCTTTGGTGGAAAAGGGGCTTGTGTGGCCCTGTGATGGACCTGTCCAGGGTGTACCCTGCCTTTCACCAATGCTCCAGTTGACGATGGATGGATGGATGGAAGTTGGCTATTCATTTTTTCTGAATACAGCACTTAAAACTGTTTCAGTCTATTTCTCTCCTTTCAAAATTAGTTAAGACACCAAAGAGTCCCACTTTTTCCATTACAATTTGGTGTGAAGAGTTGGCGGTGGTATAGTGACACCTGGTATGGTATGGTAAGTGAAAATTTGACACTCTAGAGGAAGTCAAGTTTATTTTCCTTCAAATGTATTTTCTTCTCCAGTACATCTTTCACTGGAAGTAACACATTCTGTACTTTTTCTACAACACAAACTTTACCAGCTAACCGTCTCTTCGGCTGCTTGGTCAACTAGTCACACTTGTATTATTAGGAAGTGTAATCTCTTTACCATACCTCTTTATAGGAGATGTATAATTTAATAATAAATAATAATGTATTTATCTTTTGTGCCCATTAAAATAGACCAAAGTAACATATTACGTCTAATCCAGGTAAACATGGTTAAGAGTAAATCAAGGCAGTCTTTGCTAAACACTGAGATACAGTGGTGCTATCTAAAAATGTACGCACTGTGGTAGTCATTCAGCAGATGTTAACCAGTAGTATTAAATTTAACAGATTTTGGTTCAATATTTAATGCCGCTGTTTTGGTGAACAACAACACATGTCCAATGTCCATGCAATCTTCCATCTCTGTTGCCAATCTATAAATCTCAGCATCTTTACTCATCATTTGGCTAGATGGAGAATACTGTTAGCTTTGAAGTCCTCATTTATGTCAGTGGTTCCTCCCTATGTTTTGCCCTCAGAGGGACTAACAACAGTCTCTCTGGATTATTACTTAACCTTTAATGGGCTACTATAACAATCCAACTGCTCTTCCACCTGACTGAAAGTCATGCAAATCAAGTCTACTTCCCGCAGACTGCATACTGTGATTCCATCACGTGTAGTACTTGATGATGTGGTACTCATTATATCATCAATCCAAGCTTTCCTGTAAAAAAAGTACCTACCTTTTCAAACAGAGCTTTTTGTCTTTTTGTAGCTTCAAGTTCGTACTTTCTTTTGCTAAGAATTTCCATGCAGGTTGTTTGAACTGATTTTCAATTAGACCGGTAGGCAAGTGTTGGTACGTAATGAGGTTGGTTTAGCACATAGAAAACTCTAAATTACCTCTCCTGCTTGGTCACCTTGTCTTCGGAAACCAAGCGGGAGAGAGCAAAAGAGACAGAAGAGGGGCAAGGATTGACAGGAGCCAGACTCCCAACCTCCCCGTCACTGGCTTGAATGAAAAATGATGTCACTTCAGGTGTCTACCAGAAAGACAAAAATGTCCGCAAAAGTCAAAGGGTCACTAGCTGCTGCAAGTGATGTACACTATTACAATGTATGTGACAGGAATACACATGATGACAGAATTATACATACTAAGCAAATGTGTTTTTGTGGTATCAGCGGGGCTATTCGATAATAATGGTACCATTTTCCTGTTCTACTTTAGTATTACTCGTCCAAAGCATGGCATCACTGATGAAACGCTAATTGTTTTTCTTTTGCCTCTGCGTCGCATATTTTTACCCACTACCACACTATGAGGGGCTTAGGAGTTTGGCAATTATGTACATGACAAATCCTCAGGTGCCTTACAGTTTGATTCTCATAGGACTCTGTGAGTGAATGTTTTGGGTCGAGATATGTGAAAGGACTGCTACACCTCTTAAAGTGCAGGTTTGTCCGTAATACCATTAACAAAGGGCTGGAAACCGGGCTGGGTCAGACTGCAGAATTTAAAACTAATTTACATTTATATTTGACTAATCCAAACGTCCTACTGTAATAAACTTTAGCACAATACAGTTTAGAGGATATCAAAGGAGGATTTGCTAACATTTGTTTTCCTCTGTTTTTGTTTTGGAATATTTGGTTCAGATCAGATAGATGTTCTGCTATGATTCACCATCGTGCACTCGCATTTTTAGAATTGAATTCATGTGTTATGACAGCAGATAAAGCACCATTAAAAACAAAGTCAGTTGTAGTAAATCAATGGTGGTGGATAAGTGGATATGACTACGTAAACATCTCAGAGTGCTTGTCATATCCATTTCAGCAAATCATAAAAGATAATTTATTTAAAGGTCTTCATCTAGTTTTCCTCCTAGCTGTGATATTGTAATCTTGTGATGTTTTCTTGCCTTTTTTGGCAACTACATCTACAGAATCTGGAGACTGACAAAACTTGACCAGCCAAAAAGTGCAATAGTGTTTTCATATGACAGGCAGGCTCACCTACAGCTATTTACCTCACAGTTAAGAGTTTTTAGCAAACATGGTATATTAGGAGTAGTTGTAATCTCCACAGGAACACTTTGTCATGCCTGTGTACTATGCAGCAGTACTTCTGTGGGGCGGCAGAGCTTGCAGGCCCAGTGCAGATGACCCTTCATTTACAGAGCACTGAAAGCACGGCGATCATTGTGCTAAACACTTGCAGGAGCAAAAATGTGTGCTGTCATTGTCATCCAGCACTCAATCATATACAATTTATTTTATGCTCCTTTAAGAAACAGAATATGTAGTGTAAAGAAAATGTCAGCTAACATTCAGTAATACTCTAAAATGATTCACATGGATGTGACAAGTTAGAGTTATTTTGCCAGGGTCACTTTTCCCTGTTAACTCACAACTCAAGACATATGTTAATGCTTTATAGAACACAGTTCGCTGAACCATATTTTAGATTTGCATCGTTTAATACCAGAGTTGTCCTGAAGATAAACCTCAGAGAAGTCTGTATAGGTGCTGAATCAACCAACTTCTCGCCTGGTACTTTTCCCAAACTTTTTTTTTTTTGGTTACTCTGACAATCAGCACACACCAAAAGCATCTAATGCATACACACAGACACACACACACACACACACACACACACACACACACACACACACACACACACAGCAGTGTCATTGTATATTCTCAAGATAGAGCCCTGAGTTTCTCTTATACGTATCTTGAGGCTCTCTTTACAGTCTTTTCAAGTGAGGCTCCATTCTTTTTTCATTGAAAGCTTTTCTCCTTGTTTCTGATACAGTTGCACTGCAAAGATGTCTTTCTATTGCTTGCTCTCTCTTTTCATAATTCATGTGACTTTTGATGACATAGATGAGAGTTTCACCTGTTGTCAGAGGCCACTTAAGTGTGTAATCATGGATCATGCATTTGATGTCATGTTTGCCTCTATGCTGGGTTGTATGAGAGTATCTGCTCCTCAAGCAATAAGCCTAATTTAAATGTTTTGGTTGGCTTTTCATACTTTAGACTTCAACTAAATCTGAAGGATGTTATAGTAAGGTTTAGGTGGTTGTTGAGTTCGACATTTTGGGAAATATGCGTATTTGCCTTTTTGTTACGCTAAACATGAAGCCATAACCAGCAGCCGACTAGCATAGCTTAGCATAAAGATTGCAAACCAGGGAAAACAGCTAGCGTGGCTCTCTTGAAAAGTAACAGTGTCCGCCTAAAAGCGCCTCTAATGCCTACTTATTAAATCATTATAGCCTATCTTGTTTGTGTGAAATGAAAACCTGCTGTTTTCTGGTCATATTACAAAATATTATGATCACCTGGCCAAGAAACTAGCAGTTTCCTGTAAACAGTCTTTATGGCTAAGTTAATGTCTGACTTTAGAATTTTACTGCTGATGAAAATCTGCCTAAAACACATCTAAAGCTCAACAATTAAGATATGTTTAATTTCTACAAAAATAATAGTGTAAAAACACTAAATTGTGGTTTTAGGGGGGATTTTATGTGGGTTATAAACTGGTTTATTTCTTGGCCAGACTACCTGTTTCCCCCTTTCCCGTTAAATATGAAGCTACAGCTAAGAGATGGTTAGCTTAGCTTAGTCATATGGACTTAAAACAGGGGAAACTGCTAGTCTGCCATAAAGGCTAATGAATAAACTAGCATAAAACTGCAAATTGTCATTTTCACACTTAGATTTTTCTATGAAATAAATAAACAAGACATAACATCTTAATTGGGGAGCTTTAGACTGACTTTCTTTCTGACTGTTGGCTAGCTTTTCCCTGTCTCCAGTTTTTATGCTAACCTAAGCCAAACCTTTCCTGGCTGCAGCTTCATATATGGTACAGACTGTGTGAGAGGGATCCTTTCATCTCTCCAAGAAAGCAAATAAGTGCATTTCCCAACATGCTTACACGTAACATTTTCTCATACTTGATTGCTGTTAAGTCTTCTTTTTATTTATTTTATGACTTATTTATTTTTTAAATTGTGTTATGGGCCTGAATCAATGTGAATTAGTCTACATTGCCTCTGAAGGATAGTTGTAGGCTACCATTTTACACCACCGCTTGTCTCTGCACCAATTCTTGGACAAGCAATCACAATTCAACCAGAATATACAGGCATATGTTGTCCACATTTGCATATATTTTTGAAGAGTGTGCTACTGTATAACTTCGGAGGTTTCTATATCTGTGCTGTTATTTATGATTCAGTGTTTTATGAGGGGAGAGAGCAGTCACAAGTTTGTTTGCCTTTGGTGGAGAAACGTCTTGTGTCGTGGCTGTGGGTAGAAATAACAGAAGGCCTCTTAAGGGTTTTTGAATGCGACATGAGAAAAATTTGATAGCATAAAAGGTTTGTGGTTAGCTTAAAACTATTTTGAATCGTTAGATATATCAATAATGAGGATAAATATAATGCCAAATATTCAGTATTTGTACAGAAATATACATATATAAATATATAATATATGCCTAATTTAAATGGAACTATTTTCCGCTCTTGACCATGTTTTTGTTGTTTAACGTTCCTTTGTCAACATTATTTTATAAGATCTTCAGATAGCATGCAGGATAGTGAAAATGAATGTATTATTTAGTGTTTCATTGCTGCTCAGTATTACAGCATTCTACAGGTCAATTTGTGTTTGTAAGATTAATTTAAGCTGAATATTTCATTTCTAGATTTGTTTATCTATAAATGAATTGTAAACTTTCTTTTCTAAATGCAAGGTTTTGAAATGGTTTCAACAATTTATATCATTTATATTATTTTACTGCTTTATCAATGTGGTTCGGTATATTTTGCCTCTTCTAAGTACTGCTATCAATCATCTGTTGTAAATAATTATGCAAATTAAACTTTTTGAAGAAAACAGCATGGTTGAGAGAGAGCACTTTCATTCTTCTGGGTGTTTGGCAATGGTTCGGTGATGCAGCTGTACCACAAAGCAGACAAGTCATGTGGGATTTTAACTCAAAAGCATGTGGAATTACTAAACCCCAAATTAAGTGCTGTTTATCCTTTGCATCTATGTTATAATAAATGGAAAGACACTTGCTCAGGGGCAAACCAAGTGATTGACATTTAGGTATATAGTTTTTTGTTATGATAATAACAACTACTAGATTAACTATGACTTCTATATGCTTTTTATTCACAACTCCTAACAGGATACATCTGAAAAAGAAGGAAGATAGATGTATGAGTGATTTGGAACTCAGCCAATCATGCAAGGATTTTGAGCATATAATAGGTGTTCTGTTGTTTCTGCATTTACGTGGGTCTGCTGTTGTGAAGCTACAATGGCAAAATGCTTTTGTGAAGGCTGGTCGAGTATATCCTATGCTAAAGAAGATAAGATAGCAATGAAGCACCTTTCCTTAGCATTTAGAGAACCAACATGCTCTTTATCAAGGCTGCTGAATCATTTCACTGTTACAGACCTTTCTAAGCAAAAAAGACTATTAAACCGCACTGTAATTTTGTGAGGTGTGAAGAAGTTGTCAATCAAGCCCAGTATGAACACACACAGTCTTGAAAAGAGGTCTAATCGGCGTAAGTGTGTAAACACCTCTGTGGATGGACTAATGGTGCAAGGCAGGGGTTTTCAAAGTGTGAGGCGGTGAAGTGAAATAACATTACATTAGTTATTGCATTAGTTATCAAAATCACAGCAGCGGATAGCCTAAATGTGTGAGAGTTCAGAGATAGAGTAGTTTTTGGGAACTGTTTTCCCCCCCATTAGAGTCAGAAACTAATAAATGCCTCAGGACAGATCTTTTTAAAAACTATTTGGTGTAGTAAGAAGTTATGTCAAAGAGCAATGATAGGCTTTTTTGGCTCAAATGTTGAGTGTCTATGTGATCAAATGATTTAATCATGATCCCATAGGCATCCAGGAAATGAGCAAAACTAACCAAGTAAACTTAAAGATGTGTTGGGGGGTGCCGTTTCCCATGCTTTGTTTGCGGGGAGGCACACAGTCTCAGACTTTGAAAACCCCTGGTGTAAGGGTAATAGTATGAATATCATTAATGATCCACAACATTTTGGTTTAAGATATCAGAAACAACCTCATCCAACATCTGTCTTTTTTTAACTTAGCATCCTCTTAATTGTAAGCTAACAACAGAACACGCCCGCCAGTTTTAATTAAAGAAGTGGTCTTTATTACAGCAAAGAAGCCAAACATTACAGACAAGAATAATTATGAACAATGAATATTAATTCTATAATCAGACCAGCCTCTCATCCAGATTCCTGCTTCATTCACTACGTTTCAGGGTAGCCATTACTTCAGGTTTATAAAGGAGGAATTATGGGCATTTTAACAAGATTTGCTCCTTAGTGTTCCCCTAATGTGTGTGGGGAACATTCGTAACACCCTTGTCATTGACTGCTTCATCTTTCTCTCTTTGCATGCAATAGACATAGCCTTCAGTTTTGTCCAACTGGTAAACCCCATCATATATGGCTGTATTATCATAGTGTTACAGCCTTTGAATTTTCTCTCCCTTCTTTGGGTCAGACCAGAAATCTGAAGGAAAAAAAAGAAACCTAATTTTCCACCAACAGAATACAGTTCTGTATTCAGTGGAAACTATAATGCTTTTTAAACAACATCTGTCAAAATTTGAAGCTGAATCCCCCAGGAGTACAATCTTTTTTTTTATCTACAACAGAACTAATGTTCTGACATTGCATCCATCATCTGAATCTCTACAACAGGGCCTTTTAGAGTACTCATGATAGTCTATTTACAATAACATCCTTAACGGTAGACCTGGGCTACTCTTGTTCCAACCAAGTGGAACCACTGAGATTTTATTTACATTAAAGTTGTTTTATTTTTTTTTCTGAATCAGTTTGTGCACAACAGAAACACATCTGATGTTTGGCGAGCCTGTAAAGCCTCACAAAGAATTCATGAAGCATTCTGATTAATAAAACACGTTGAATCATGAACCAAAAGGTATTCAAACCTTTAATCGTCCATGAGAACGCATTCAACAAAGCCCTGGTTTGCGGTCAAAGATGCTGTTAAAATGCAAGGAAATTCAAATGATTAGGCACATTAAATGTTTTTGTTTCACAGTCCTGCGTGTGTCACTCACTAAACCCGTTTGCATCACTGAGTCCGTGCGTATTCAGGGATAATGGTGAGCAGGATGAAGATAAACAGCTTATCCCAACATAGAAGTTAAGAGGGATAGGAGCTATTATCCAAAATAGTCTGTGCATAAAAATGCACTGATGTTCTACTGACCACAAACAGAGCAATGGAGCTTTTACACAAATAAACCACGGTAACATCACAGAGAGTTTCATTAAGTGAAAACAAGACAATACTACTGAATTCCACCTAAGTACTGAAAAACTACGTCTAATGCTTTAATATACAGCTTCTATCAGGGGTTCTTAAACTTTTCTTCATGGATCCAAATTGAGCAGATGGAGCCTCTTACCTCTGGACCCATTGTGGGCTCATTAGGTCATACTACTACTCTCAGTACTCCAGAGGAAACAGACTTGCAGCGCATTCTGTTTCCTGACCCCCGAGTTTAAGAAACGCTGGTGGTAGAGTAAACGTGGAATGAAGAATGATTGTTCTTACAAGCAATGCAAGTAAACAAACAATAAATACAAACAATGTGCTTTATCCATATAGACATATTTACACAGAGTCTTTGGCTTATGAATAAACATCAGCTACAAAATAATAATAAAAACAAACAAACAAAAAAGTGTTGGCCACCAGTGCACAAAAAAATGAGGCCTGGGGTCAGTTCACTTCCAATTCCATTCAAGCCATAAATGGAAACCATCGCCTGTCCATTAAAGAGGATCCACTCTCAGTCTTTTCTAAGCGTAAATGAGCCGAATCTCTGTTCATATTTGAGTTTTGAGATAAAAATATCCCATTTGTGAATTGGCAGAATTGAAAGTGCATTGGGCCCAGCCCTGAAACAAACATGATTATGCTAATGTAACATGGCTGAACAAAATCTCAAGTGTTAAATTTTTTTTCTTTTACAATTTGGGGTACAAAGAAGATCAGTAAATGCAGCAATAAAAGCAGTCGGAGAGAAACTACTCTGCAGCTCACAATGGCTGTAGAAAACATAAACAATACATGTATCACACTTTTTTTTCAACGTATACATTTGAGTGATAATCCTACACATTTTTCAAATTGCCACTTCATGATATTGTAAAAAAAAAATAAATCTAAAAGCTTAATACTCCCTACGTAAACTTTCTGTTTTCGTTTCATTGTCAGTCTCCATTCTTAAATGCTGCTTTGTCTAATTGGCAAACTTATATTTTAATTTCTGTTTATGTATTCTGTTGTCTGACAATCCACCAATATAAAATGGGTTCAAAGGGGCTATTTAGCACTTAATTGACTGAAATGACCAGAAATGTAACATGAAGATGCTGCTGATGTATGAAGTAGAAAACAGAAGCATTCACAGAGTTTGGCCAGGTGTTTCTCGTTTTTGTACAAAAGTACTGGCTCAAATATTCAAACATCACCATGATGAGATGCCCGACACTGTTAAGTTACTCAGAAATTAGCATGAAAGCAGGAATGTGGGGCCACTGAAAACTTGCTGTTATTCGAAAGCTGTTGTTTGCCGCTTGCAAGGGAGGAGGGAGACATCTACAGTGCACATTGAGTACTGCAACTGAAACAGCACAAGTCCATGAGAGGGCAGAGGAGGGGTGGGGGCGAGGGTATGTGGTGAGACAATTAACATTTAAATGTGGTCCAAAACATACAGGGGCCCGCTGGCACTCAAAAAGCTGTACAATAAGCGTAAAGGAGTAAAAAGAGCAACATCTCTCCCTCTGTTGCACTCCCAGAAGCTCCTTCTGTTAAAAGTCTGAACTCTTCCCTTTATTTGGATGCTTTACAACACCGTGCAAGGAGCCGACTTCACTTGTGCCATTTGTACTGATGCAAAATGGGTGCTACAGGACGCCACCACATAGGGGAGTCGGGACCAGGCGAAAAGCAAAAGGATCAAACACACGGGAAGTGAAAAGATGTTCTGCTCTTCTTCACCTCCTCCTCTCCTTTGTTTAGGAGGACTCGATGAACTCCAGTGACAGGTCATAGCAGAACCGATACTGTTCCTGTAGAAAGACACAAAGAAGCGTAACTGAAATGAATATGTGGGTGGTGACATTCGCTGCTAGATAGTATTCCCTGTTAGAATGTGGAGATAATAAACTCAAACTTCAACTTGTTTCACAGCTTTTTGTACTTATTTCTAATATAAAGTTTATCTTAATGTCCAACATTCAATGCCAGTGTCCTTTTAAATAATGATTGGTGGAAACAACAGGGACAACAATAGAAAAAAAGTCCAGGACTTTATGGTTTTATCTCTGACTATGTTGTATGTTTATATGTATATATATCAAATGTTGTCAATAAACCAAACCAAACTTTTAGGTTCTCATCTCTCTCTGTTACTTTCACTCTCTTTGTCTCCCTTTCTCTCCAACTCACCGGAGTATCCACCATGTTGGGTTTGCTGTTCCTCAAGGTCTTTACGGCATGAAAGACATCAACCACACTCTGTCTTTTGGCCATCTCACACACGATGCTGCTGGCACAGAAAACTCCGCTACGCCCACCTCCATTTCTGTAAAAACCCAGACAATGATACAGAGATTTGTGAGAAAATGCACAATTTAATATTTCTTTGTAGTTTTGTCACCTCTCACAGTGCTGATGGCACTGATTTTGGAACAACTCATCCTGCTTGTCTGTAAAATTTGTGCGTCACCAGATAAAAAAGACCTCCTGGTAAAAGTTAAGTGTCACTCTGAGTGAGTTTACGTGACACTTTTTATAATAATCCCCAAATGCTGCCAAGGTAACTGGTATTAACTACCATTCCTCAGGAGATATACTGTCAGTCCTTGTTAGATCATTGCTAGATTCAGTCTAAACAAACATGTTAGGCACATTTGGCAACCTTTTTTAGATTCTTCTTCACTTAATTTTTTCCCACTTTCAGTCAACAGAATGCTCTTTTGTCGCTTACAAAGCTGCCAACACACTCTTGCTAAATGGAGATACAAATGAGAGTCCATTTCTGTTGTGTACTCACAGGCAGTGCACAATTGTTCTTCCCTCTCCCTCCTCTCCCTCGCGCTGCCACTGGTCGACCTGCAGGATCAGTTTGAGGAAGGAGCGTTTGGAGGCGGGGACTTCTCTATGTCCCGCCCACCCCAGGTACTGGAACTGACGAACCATCAGGTAGCCTTCCTGAGGCTAAGAGGTCAAACAAACTCATATTTAGAGGAAAGGATTCTGTGAAACAGCAGTCTTGTTTGGACCCTTAGCCAAAAAAAAAGCAAAATGAATTTACTCACCCTGGTGAGGTTGCAGACTCTGAAGAGTCTACTGATAACATCACAATCCATTGAGCAGGACATACATTCCACCTGGACAGGGCCATAACGCAACATGCCCTCCTCTGGCCAGTACTGGGGACAACCCTGAGAGGAAACAGTAACAGTATTTAGAAACAGTACATAGACAGAAAAATGTGCAAAATGTAAAGCTTTAAAGACTCCTATTAACTCTATAGTAAGATTTGATGTATGCCTATTTTAGGCCTGGCTGAGCAAATGACAACTTTCTACTCATGTATATACTAAAGTTGTATTCTGTTCATATACGCTGACTTTAGTATTAAGTCGTTGTTGAGGCAAGACGGACATTTTAAGGCAATATTAGCCATTTAATAAAAATATGCAGTAAGTGCTGGATGGGATAATCTTCTTCAGCATAATAAAGGTTCCTCTCGGTTCACAGACTGGAGTTTAACTGGATTTTTTTTTATACAGCTGACCATACAGCTGAAATTATTCCAGTGTGGTGTGAAAGAGTTTATACCTCACAGCTTTAAAAGTAGCTTAGTGTAAACATTAAAACATACAATCCAGTAAAAATGTTGTCGATAATAAAGGATGAAACTTTCCAGACGACAATTATATATCAGATATGAGTTTGTTTTCCTCCCTGTATTGCTTATAATGCAAGTGTATTTGTGTCCATATGTATACGGGTAAAGAGTATGTGTACGTTTACAGTATAATAAAGTTATTAAAAGTTACATCGCTGAATTGATGTTGTTGGATGAAAGCTTTATATCTCTAAAATATCATCCTCTCACAAACTAAAAAGCAGCAACAGATCTTTGACACAATAAAAGGATTAAGATACTAAGGCAACAGAAACGTGAATTACCTGAGCCAGGTCAATCTCATTCAGCATCACCAAACTGGTACATCCGTAGTCATAAACCAGACGCCAAAAATCTTTGACGGTGTTAGGCAAAGGATGCTGGGTAACGATGAAAGCAGCAGGCTGCCTGTAGCTCTGCAGGAAACAAACAAAAAGAATGTCAGGTCGGTCGTACACACAGCAGTGTCATTTCGTCCACAAACATAAATTATTTGTGGGGTTTTTTTGTACAGAATAATGAAGCAGAATGTTTTGCTTTTTATACACATCCTTCATCTCTGCAGATCTGTTTTGTTCCCTAAATATCTTTATTCTTGTTTTGTATTACATCTTTCTTTCTTTCTCTCAAACATACGCACACATTAAAACACAAACAGCAGAGTGGGACAGCAAGCAACAAAGGTGATGTCTGGTCACATGATCATGCAGTGGGGCTTCATCAGTTGTGAGGGTGAGGAAAAGGCATTGCATGTACAGACAGTACAGCTACATCTACATCTAATAGGGTCAGTTGACTTGATGTTCAGTTTAAGTTCATATTACAAATGTCTCTGATGGCAAATTTGTCAGTCACAAGATAAAAGAGAAAATCGACAAAAAGACTTTCTTATGACATAATGAACTGGCTGAACTGAAAGTGAACTGAGCCCAACTCACCCTGAATGAAAATGCGCAGCCACGTGTGACATGGATATGAATGACTTTGGTGACTTGTAATGACGAGGAGAATCTAACGTGAGGGTGGTCGGGGTCAGGTTTATGGTTTAGGGAGTAAATGGCTTGGCTAAATGTAAACCTGGAGGCAGAACGACACTGAAGCCATGAAACAAATCCAGTATTGGAGATTTGAAGTAAAATCCCGTTACCTGGAACTCTTCTGACAGCTTGGTTAGAGAGAGGCCAAAAGGTAAGTAACTAAACTTGAAATGTAAACTTTAAAAATTGGACTGAATTCCATAAGTTTTATAGCACTTGCATTATTTTTGTTGGAGAGAAGCCAGGTTTCTTTCCACACCATGCATGTATTACATTTTGCGTTTCAACCATTATCATAAACTCACATAATGTATCTACAGCCCACAGCCATATTATATTTTCATCTCTAATGTATAATGTCTATAATAACAGACCTGCCAATAAACATTAAATTCTAATTATGTCTGACAATGACCAGATATTGCGAGCTTACCTTAAATGTCTACCTACTTAATGACTTTATTTTTCAAGTCATAGTACATGGGCAACATGTTGAGACAATGTCAGCTGTTGCCAATATAAACAATGCCCTGCAACGATGAGGCTGTTAAAGATTGGGTGGTGGCCAGAGAAGCTAGTGGTCTTTTCAGAACCTGGATTTGTCTCTAGCCTTCTGCTGCTAAAACCACAAACACAGCATCACACAAACAGGGAGGGGAGTCTGTGTGTGTGTGTGTGTGTGACAGTGTGTGTGAGTGTTGTATAAACATATGTACATAAATATATGAATCTACATGTGTTTCTCTTTATTATCATTTGTATGAGTTTTTAAAAGTGTATCATTTTCAACAAATGTGTGATTGCAGTTTGGGACAACAAACATACAATATTTATCTTTTCTTTTTTTTTACTTTTTCCACATTGAATGTACTCAAATGATGTTAAAAGCAACACATCTTTATTAAAACAGAACACACGTGGTGTGAATTGTCCCAAACTACTGTAGCTTGACGTGTTGAAAATAACACAACCTTACTGTATAAGCGTGTGCGCGTGTTATAGACTTACATCCATTAGAGCAGCATTGATGTAGTTGCTGCTTTCTCCGTCTATTGTAATGAGGAAGGGAAGGCATCTGTCAGGAGGAAGGCCATCCATAAAGCGGTTCTTATCTTGGTTTCTAGGCAACAATGCAATGCTGCAGTCTTCAGGCTGAGGCTGAGGAGTCACCGAGTTTAACGTCTGGACAAAGAGAGGGATGTATAAGTTAGTGCATGTGAGTTTTTATGTTTTTAACGCACTACTTTCCAGTGAAAAATTCAGGATGCAAAGGTGGATCCCATTAAGATAGAAGATAGAAGATAGATACAAGATAGAAATATATCCTGTGCTAAAAATAACAGGTGACCATAACAAATGTTGCTGGTACGTTAAAGATACCTGGTGGAGTTTTTGACTGCTAGTAGCACTATGGAGCAATTTTTTTACTTTACCAATGGTTCTCAGTCTAGTTTGTATCAGGTTGTGCTGTTTGTCATGCTATTCCACTAATTCAACAGGTAGTGGCAGTAACGAGACAAGACATACAGACAACCGCCAGCAAAGGCAAAGATGAGAAAGACTTTTAAATGCTGGATTTAAAATGCTTAAAAATTGGCTCTGCAAATGCCATTAATGTAAATGCATTCAACGCATTTTGTGCGAAACTTAAAGGTCAGCTGTACGGAGAAGGCTTTATTGTAAATGTACATGTTGCGCTGATAACGCTGTTTTTAATTGTTTAATTGTTAGACATTTTGATCTTTGTTTTCTGCTGATGCATTGGAAGTGGTATGAATTCACAGCATCTGCTCTTCACGACAGAAAAAAAAAGCTGTGAAGTTCTTACATAAACATCCTGAAAGGTTCAATACACAAATTACAGTAAGGTTTACCTGGAACTCATCCTTCAGATGTGAAGAGTTGGTCTGTGAGTCGATGCGGATCAGCTCATACAATGCAGCTTTGAACTCGCAGACTGGTATGGCTGTTTCTCCACATAGACAAGCTTCTAGTATGGCATCATGAATGAATATATACTGCTCCTGAAGACATATAATTCAAAACATGCACATCACCATATACACATCTTTCATACTGGATAAAAACATTAGCAAACAATAAAACACACACAGCCTGTGACACGGATAACACACACAGCTGTGATACCAACTGAAAGCGAGCAAGCTGACTTTGTGAATGAGGGATGTCTGATGGGAAATGGCTCTACAAATGAGATGAGATCATGACTGTCATGTTTTGGTTTACCTGCCTTCAGGAAATTGTATTTTGTTGATCTTTCAAGCAAATGACTGCATCTTCAATTCAATGAACAGACACAGAGTGAATTGAAGGCTGCTTTGGTGAGTAGATGTGAATGTATTTTGTTATCTGATGGATGACATGACCTGCTGGATTGTACAACAGTTTGTTATTTCTAAAATTTTGCACTGACAGCATAAAAATGACTACAGTATCACAATGATTACAACATGGACAAAAAGTGTCCATGAAAGAATGTATGGAGCTTTTCATGGTTTGGGTTTTGAGTGTTGTGATTTCCTGTTTTATTTTGGTAACCAAACCACTGGATGGCGCCAAAGTAAGTCCTGGAAAAAAGTGTCTTTTTATATATATATATTTCATTAAATTGTATGTTATTGTGTTTATATTGTGATATGACATGTTGATGAATGGGTCGATGTAGTCACTTCAGCCTGCACCATGCTGATGGCTGAGTCTTACGGTGAGGGTTTATTCTCTATTGAGTATATTCTAAGATGTAGATGCAGATGGAGGATGGGTAATGCAGTCACCTCAGTCTGTACCATGTTGATCCTCCTGGAGCGAAGAGCCTTCACACAGTTGTAGATGTCGACCACTCCTTCTCTCTCCGCCATGTCCAACATGATGTCAATGACTATGAAACAGCCTGTACGCCCTGCTCCAGCACTGCAGCGAGAAACAGAATTGTTTTTTATGTGAAATGAGTGAGAAGACATTTTGTAATTACAGACATAAGGGTTCATATTATTCATTTGTGGTAGATTCTATAAAGGTCTGCATGTATGTTTGTACCTGCAGTGGACCACAATTGGTCCAGCAGAGGGTGGATTGGAGATTTTAACTCTGCGGATGAAGGAAAGTAGTCCTGTGGCGTGATATGGAACACCGTGATCAGGCCAGCCTGTGAAATGGAACTGCTTGACTTCTCGCACCTCGTTGAAACCACGCTGAGTAAAGACAAGACATGTTTAGAACTCATTATAGCACATGTCTAGTTCACATTTCATGTTCCCTCATTTGAATATGTATGACTCAACTCATTAGTTTAATCGGGTATTGGAATTACAAAGGTATATATTTTGAAATACTGTAAATTATGCTAAACACAAAATAAATGCAAAAGACGGACATTATGCAATTTTCAAGCTAAAAAAAATATCACTCACCCTCTCCAGTGTAAATGTGCGAACCACGTATTCAGCAAGAGGTTCAACCTCCACAAAAGTCACCTTGAAGTCTCCGTACACCTCGGCATCATCTGGCCAATACTTATAACACTTAACCTGTTGACAATTTTATTTTAAGATTAGTATTTGACCAAATATAGTATAATAGTGATAAAACATGTTAAAAGACGTGGATCAAAAGGCAGATATAGCATCGTATCCAATAAAAAAATATAATGTAATAATACAACAGAGCTGGGCCATTCATTTCCATTCATTGTCAGCCAATCTATTGCGGTATTTATCATTAGCGCAAATTCAAATGACAACACCATCAAACAATAAAATGCTTGAACATCTTTCTAGCACATGTGTTACAGCTACTTCGAAGTGTTTCATAATTCTGATAGTTTCTTTTGTCAAAGGCCCTGAGTAAACTTTGCAAGGCAAAACACAAGTAAGAAATTAAATATACACAACAAAAGTACCAGAGAGGAAACAAAAACTTACCCTTCCAACTTCCACCAGATTGGTCACCATGACGATACATGCTGACTGTTCCTGCCACACCATCCTCCAGAAGTCATACACTGTCTCATGAACAGGACCTACACACAGATACGCAAAGACACATTCAGTACTTTGTATGATTGCTATGTGTAAAACAAATGTACTTAAAACATAAGTTATGAATTTGTATTGTAGGATGCATTTAACAGCCTTGCAGTCTCTTACCCTGAGTAGCAATGTAGTGACTTGGTCTCTGGTAGCCCTGAAAACACAACACCATAACACAACAACTCAATATGCATAAAAACGGTATCACTTCATATAATGTTAAGTCTCTTAGCGCAGTTGGAGACGTCCAGAGTGCAACGTCACAACTGACAAAACTAATCTGTTGGCTTGTATCTGTGACAATAAAAACACAATGCAGATCTCCAAGAAGTTTACAGAAATATTTTGACATGTATTTATCATTTTTGGGCTACATGTTGACTCGCACTGCAAATTATTTGTATTCATAAAAAGTTGGTCATCTCATCAAGGTGATGGATGTTGGAGAACTCTTTGTTTGTAAAAAGCTGTGACAAATTTACAGCACACAGTGGGATGTAAGGAAGACTGGCGGGAGGGCAAGATGGAGTGAAATCTTTCACGCAGCAGAGGCCTCAGCATTTCAAAATGTATGGACAACGTGACTCGATGCATTTAATGACAGCTGTGTGAATGGATGTACAGGTGAATAAGTGTAAAAGGTTGAGGGGCGTGAATGAAAGAATCCACAGCGATACTTACATCCCTGTACAGCCAAATCTATAGCCCAAGCCACAGGCAGAAAGAACGAGTGGAAGAAAGAAAGCACAACAATGTCAGTGAGTGTCAATCAGAAAAAGAAAAGTTGCATTCACATAATGGAAGTTTGAACAGGACATGCAGAAAAAAAAATGATCTGAAATTTAGGATTAGACTGAATAAGAAAGGACACTTCCTGATGTAATTTGACCACCTTACAGCTAAAGCACATTGAGATCTCCAGCAGAAAGCTGACTGATTACAATCTCACGTAACAAGCATTACTGTTATTTATTGCTGACATTCAAGTTTGTCTCTCTTCTAACTACAGCTGTACCAAGAGAGGTTAGCTGGTTACAGCAGGAAGTGTCCACTCTATTCATTCTAATTCTAGCTGAAAGTGGGTGGTAGCATGCATGGGATAGTTTTAATGACAGTTAATGATAATATAGAAAATGCTATATGCAGTATTAGCGTTTTTAAAAAGCACAATGTGTGAGACTAACATGCAGGTGATTGTTGTAAAGGTGACAGAAGAGTGAATGTGGAAAAAGATGGATGTGTATTTAGATTATGGAGTGATGGAGTGAAAGTACAGACAAACGATTGAGCAAAAATGAAAAGGATTTAAACAAAATGGATGAATGGAAAGATGGGCCAGTTAAAAGATAAAAGGACTAAAGACTAGATGCAGTGACTTAAAGGAAATACTCTTATTCACTTTCCTGCCTTGAGCTAGATGACAAAATCGATGCCACTCATGTCTGTACAATAAATACAAAGCTAGCCCCAGCAGCCGGTTAGCTTATCTTAGCTTAACTTAACTTGCAACAGGAGAAATCAGGTAGGCAGACTTTGTCCATTGCTAACAAAGTCTGCCTACCAGCACCTCCAAAGCTCACTAATTAACACGTATCTCATTTGTAAAATCTGTATAAAAACTTCCTGAAGTTAAACTTTATGCTAAGCTAAGCAAACCAGCTGACTGCACTTGCATAGTCACAGTGAAGACATGAGGGTAGAGAGTCAGATTATATAGAAATAACATCTTTCTTTGTATAGCTCGTAGCAATATATAGATAATCCTTGCATTCCCTAATAAATCCAAATAATGATTAAATATGTACTGTTGTACATATTGTAATTTAAACTGGCTGTATCAGGATACCATGGTATATTCAGAATGGACAGATACACAAATACATGGAGAAAGACAGCAGAACTGACACCTGAGAAAGACACGTGCTGTATGTATGATGTGTTTTCGGGGTGGCTGGATGCGTAAAATGGTTCGATGGATGACTTGTAGACGCAATAAAGGTATAGAGGCCTGACATACGAGCGAGGGAGTGTGGTTTCGTTGGTTTCGTTGGGAGCCAATAGTAGCATTCGATGCGTTTCCACTTACATCGATGTAGTTGGCGTTGATGTAGTCGGAGGAGGGGTCATCTTCAATGGGCTGGAGAATAACCCTTGAATGGTCATCTAAAGAAAGACACATTTGGACGTTTAGGGAGAACAATGTGGAGTTTAAGGTTCCAAGGCTCTCTAAAGGCTTTAAGTTGTTGTTCCTTAAATTTAATGGTATACTGTTGTCAATAGTTCATGCTAAAACGATGTATACTTGAAAAGCAGATTCTCTTGAGGTTGTCTTGCCCTGTGACCAGTAAGTCAGTTTATTCACATAAATATTACAATACAAACATAAGAAACAACTGTACATGATCAAATAAAAACATTTGGTCCAATTAAATTATATATACATTATATACAAGAGACAACACTTTAATACAATTACACATGGTCATGTACCAACATTTTCAGGCAGCTATGTAACATAACTAAGACTCTCATGTCTCTGACAGTGGATTAAGATCATTTGAGTAAATTTTACTTTGATCTCAATTTAAAGGTGAGAGTGCTTTGCCACAGCCTCAGAGTCAAATCAGTACACATCTCCAAAAACCACATATATTATGTATTTTTTCTCAATCTACTCCCGTATTTCCCATTGTTCCCATTGTACTTTCCCATCTTTTCCCATCTGTGAACATACATAAATAAATCTTGTTAGCTTACATGCTATAATGTTCCCATAGCGGTTCTTGGTGCGGTTCTGCTCCTTCTTGGCTACGTCCCAGGAGGCCGACTGGCCCTCGAAGAAGCTCTGTATCACCAACAACAGACAAAACAATAGGCAAGAAAATTACACGTCATAGATTCTTTAAAATGACATTCCTACTGGATAACTCTGAGCAGAAAGAAGTACTTAAACGATTTGTTTTGCTGTAGTGGTTTTATTCCTTGGTTGCTTGAGTGGTGGCATAATGCTTATTAGACTCAAAAGAAAGGTTTGTAGCTCTTTGATTGTTTCATCATTAAGGAGGAAAATGCTCTCCAATATGAGGCAATTCAACCTTAATAGTCATTTTATCATTTTAATGTAGAGCCGAAACATAAAAAAAAAAAGACCATTGATGTTTTATAAAAAACTTTTTGTTGTTCTTTACATTTAAAAAATGTGTACAATACATTTAAGATAACTTAACAAGTCAACTCTTCCAATATAGGATGATAAATATCCATGCCAGGGTTATACTTAAGGTCATAACATTTGCATCACTACTTCTAAAAACAACATTTACATGACCTCTTCTACAAGAAATACATCTGCCAATTTTTTTACTGTAACCAACCAGGCTACTAGTACTACTAATAAAAGTACTGCTAATAATAATCTTACTTCATATTCCTCCTTAAAGCCGTAGCTGTCAGATGTTTTCATTAGGTTGATGTGTTGCAGAAGGTCGGCCACTCTGATGGCAGGGTGGAGCTGTCCTGTCTGATAAGGAGATTCAGTTCCTTCGCAGTGATACCGAGGAACATCCAGAAGCCTGCTGTTTTCTGCTGCAGAGGCACTGTGGTTCTCATCTACAAAAAGAGATGTACGTATGTGTAAATTCAATTGCAAATTAGCCAAAGTTGCATTGCATGTATCAAGTGTCTTCCTTAAAGGGACCGTCCACTGTAAAAACTGAAGCTTTGTTTTTAATCTGGTTGGAAGGATGAATCATGTAGTTTTAAAAAATCCAGGGATTTGTAAGACAGTAGGAAGTATAAAATCATGTACATTCACTGAAGAGAAAATATTAGTTTTACCTACAGTATATAAGAGTTACAAGACAATCATTTTGTCCTCCCAAAACCAGTCCTACATGCTGGTGTTAAACTAATTTCATATTTTTTTTCTTTTGCATTTTTTTTAAACCAAAAATACCATTGGTTATGTTTTCTCTGTCTATACTCACCTGTAATTGGAACTAGCAGCAGAAAAAGAAAAGAGCATAAAGATTTAATCAGACGGCATGATAAGACGATTTGTTCGTAACATGAACTATAGGTTACTTTGACAACTGTGGTCGATCTCCAAGGACCTCAAAGGTTTATACATAACGGATGAGACAAAGAAAGGGCAGATGATCTCACACAACAATGGAGCATGACCACAAAATGAGGACCACAAACATACCCTGTGTGAATTTTAGTAAAACATCACTTATACCAACATAAAAGACACAGCTCTACTGCAATGCCCTCTAGTGGTATCATCTGCTGTTATTTACAACTCCATTACTCCATTACTCAGTAACTGCTGCTTCATATATATTTCACGGTACTATTCCAAACTTTCTGCACTTTCCATATGCATCGGTTTTATTTAATATTTATAAAATTCACCACATGAACATATTTCATCACCCTGATACATCTGTTCTACAATTTGAGAACTAAACAATCCATCTGAATCACAGATGAGCAATCGCCTGCTATGTATATAGTGGAGATAGGGTGCAGCTTTAATTATTACTACTCACATAATAAGAACAACATTTATGATAACTCTGCATTTTGGAAGCTTGTACATTAAAAAAGTATTTCAGTTGCACGTAACTGTGTGATCGAATTGCTGCAGAAGTTACAGGTGAATGTTTCTGTGCTGTGGGGGATAATGTGCGTTGGCAGTAGTAATGCACAGACTGACAGGTTGTATAATGGAGTAGCGTGGGGCTGCAACACAACCAACTGATTTCATCTTCACCACTGTTTATTAACTGACACTGTTTATTTCATCCAACCGATGCTTTTCTCTGCCCCGAGGACATGTTAGCTCATTACTGATAGTTAAAGGTTTGTTAAGCCCCTCGTCAGGCCAATTAACAGTAAACTTGACCCGACGCAGCCTCTTAATTTGCTACTTCCTGTTACTTCTTCCCGCTGCATGATGTGATTGGCCAAGACAGATTGTAACTGCAGCCTTCACTCCGGATTAGAGGCTATGGAACAGTTAATTAATACAGTTTGGTGGCACTGTATAGCCCTTAAGGGTATGTTAGGACTCATGCAGCAGTGTCAACACTAGACTAAACTAAAGATAAACACATTGCAGTGCAATGCTGGAGCTGCAGTACCATCCAACTTGGCAAAACCTACAGCTTTCACGATTCAGACTGGGGAACTAGCAAAATAAAAAGCCTACATGGGAAAAACACGGATGGTAGATACTGAAGTGACTCCGAGATCCAGCACATTGGAAAACTTCCACTGAACAACCAGGGTTGTACTAAGCTGTTCACTATCACTTGATGTCACATATATAATCTGCAGTTGTTTTGCAGTCTCAATGTGACAAATTATCTTCTTCCTTTCAAGCAACAGGAAATGGCACCCCTTAAAACAACTCCAAACTGTGGAAATAATGAGGTCTCTAAGGGAGAATGACTGTAATTACTGTGAAAATCAATAACTCTCAGTAGGAAACAGAAATCGTGGCTGGGATCGGGAATAACTGGACTTAGGGAAAACACAGTATGACAGATGAAGTGCTTGGCTTTTGGAGTTTTTAGTACCGGCCATGTTTTACACTGATAGTTAGCACTAGGTGGCAAAAAACAAAAGATAAAAGATGAACACATATTTGCTGTCTAATCCATTACACATATTTATATTGCCTTTGAACCAAACGAACATCTGTTGTGTTTTTGTTGTATTTCTCTTTTGTTAATTTCAGTTCACTGCTCGTTGAATGTATGGGTTCCTATCTGTGTAATACTAGAGACCTTTATTAACCATCTAGCACTTCTAAAATGTAGAGGCAACATTGTGGTACCGGAACTTCAATCAAGCCAAACAATCCACCCACCCAAACATACAATACATGGCAAAGGTCAAAGTACATAACACTGCAGGATGCAATGGGAACTTGGACTATGTCTGATATTTCAACACCAAATTGCGACCTATGTAATGATGCATGACATCCAAGACGGGGCTACAAGCACAGGGGCTTAGAGAGGATGATGGGTGATCGATAAATGGAGCTGGTGGTAAATATATATCCAACCATGCCAGAAGTCTCACCTAGCACAGCAGTGGGAACCAGAGGATCGTTGGGCACTGCAGGAGGAAACACGGTGAGGAAAATTTCTATATGTCAGTGTTACTCAAACATAGATGAAGACTAATAGAGAGCAGTGCTCCTCAGGAAAATTCAAACACTCAAGGAGAGCTGTGTATGGATACCAATGGACAACACCTTCTCCAGTTACACATGAGTGAAAAAGATCCATCTTGAAGATCATCTGTCTTAGCAAAATCATCCTTCAATTTTTGCTTTGCTCAAAGTGGTCTGGTATAGCCATTAACTGGAGACAGAAATAATTTAAGAAGATTTCTTTATAACAGATGATCAGCAGTTTTCTCAGACATAACCAGGTTCCCTCTCTATACCCTTTCTGTAAAAGTGATAAGGTTGGTCGATTCTTAAGAGATTTCTACAGCTGAACAATTTAGAAATTAGATTAGATATTTAACAACGTCACTTCAGACACTCAGAAACTATATAACACACGGTATTTTACTTTTTTTTTTTTTTTTTTTACATTTTATAAACAAAATGATTAACCAAAAATGGGAGATTAATCGTTTATGGGAACTTAGTTGTTACTGCTTTAAACGTTGCAACCTTGCAATTGTAAAATTCAAATCTCCTCAGTGAGAAGAGAAGAAAGATGAAAATATGTGGATGTGTTAGAGCAGAAAAGCATAAAATTCACTTATTGTGTTTTAAAGATAGTCCAAGGTTAATACTGCTGTTTAATTATGAACCTACATCTGTTGTTGTAGTTGTGAGAGTCCATGAAAGTCACAGCCATAGGATCCTCAGCATGCAGAGTGCTTTGGTCAGCATAGCTACGATCCATGGCATTCACCATGTGAGTCATTTCCTGCCGCGTTGTTCCGATAGCGTCTTTACGTTTTTTAGCCAGTTTCCTGTCAGGGGCAGAGACAGACACAGTCAGACACCTTATCAACAAATACACAAGCATCAGCTAGCCTGCAGACCACCACCTTGTAAGGAACAGTGACTTTTTAAGTATAGTATGATTTTGCATGAAGTAGGTGGCTATCAGGTCTTTTTTGTCACACAGCTGGGGGCTACAGGCTGCTGTTTCAAGATGCAGAGTATAAAACCAGCAAGAAAAGAAGATAGGTGGGGAGAAGAGAAAAAGAGAGGAGGGAAAGAGGAGAGAACAGGCAAGGGAGGTAGAGGAAAGGCTTGTTTGTGAGTGGCTGCATGTAACAGGCTCAGCTATAGGAGCAGAGGGGAAATTGCATTTAATCCAGACCAAGGAAAATGACCTATAACCTACAAGTAGCAAAGGGAAAACCTGTTATCAATCATAGATGGGCTGTGAGATGAAAACCTTTTTTTATTCTCACTTTCATCATTATGAGAAATGAAATACAATTTAAGAAAAATGACCAAAATGACCAAAGTATTATTAAATATTTGGTTTTCATCCAACAGCAAAGATAGGAAAAATCCCATTAAAACAACAGACTTATGATCTATAGAAGCTCAGGGAAAACCATTTACCCACCAAAGTACCATAGTTATCATCAGTATGAGTAGTTGAAGTCATTTCATATATGTCACTCCAGAATTATGATAGACCGGTATTCAGAAAGATACATTTTAGAGATGCCTGATTTTAATTTTTAATCTCCTATTTTTCTTCACAGGCTGTTGTTTTATAGTGAAATTAAATGGTCTTGCCTTTTTTATTGCAAGCAACAGAAACTTTTTTCATCACGATACCAGGTGAAGAAAAATAACAGTTTAAAATCTAAACATCAAGGTCTCCTTTTCAGGTTTAACTCTCTGTTTGCAATCCATAAAATCCCGGGATAAATAACTGCAGGGGTCTTAATACTTCGAGCATGACAGAGCATGCAGGAACACTTTGCACCCAGAGCCATAGATGTGCATCAGTTAGGATAACATCTGTACAGGTCAACAAACATTTACCTGCTTTTTTGAGTTAGTTCATCATATATAGAGCAGTTTGATTGCCAACATTATGTGAATAATATTCTCTCAGAGGTTTGATGAAGAAATACATTTTTTAAATGTTGCATAACTGATACAATGTACGGCTCTGACTAGTTCCCAGTTAACGGACAGAAAGCATGCTGTGTTTTATTGTATATTTTACCTGTTGACCTTAAAATACACCAACTCCACCTCTAAGACCACATACACACATAATACACACACACTCACACACTCTGTAGGAACATTGATTTAACTTCTGACCAGGTGTAGCAGTTTGTGTTAATGTTTGAGTGTATTATATATTGTCTAACAGAAAACATGAAAGTAGAAGACAAGGCGATATATATATGTATATGTTTATTATAATACACTATATGCGGTGTACTTGTACTGTACGAGAGAAATAGAAGGATGTGGATCTGACCAGAACTAGAATGGATCTCTATTTGAGTTTTATTCATTTTTATTCATTTTTAAGGTCTGAATTTTAATGGTACATTTTTCATAAGATCTACTGTAATATATTTTAAGAGTGGTTTGGTAAAATATGCCATGACATGAATTTATAAATGTGAAACATGGTTAAAAGATTAAATGGTCAGTATGAGGACAAAAAGAGAAACTATAGACAGTGACTGCTGTTTATGAAAAATGTCTTTGAGCACATGGTGAATTATCTTCCATTAGTGTCTTGGGAAACTGCTACTTGGAATGGTGGTGAACTTGTGCTGAAGTAGTGAAAAGTGTCTGCCCATCTTATTAAATCAAAATCGCTTCTCTATCCATAACTAGTAACACCTTGGTTTACACACGATTGATCTGTAACTGTTCTTAAATATAAATCATATTAAAGAAGTTATGGAACCATTTCATGGGTTACTATTAATGCTAACATGTCACGCCTTAACGTTGGCAATGCAGACACGAGCTGGTGGCAAATGTACATATACTGTACATATCTATTTATTTATCTATGATTTTGTTATTGACAAACTGTCCTTTTTAGGGGAAGTGATTAGGGATCCATTTTGGTCACAGCCAGTGAGAGACAATAAGAGACACAGTAGAGAAGGGAGAACCCACAACACGAGAGAACCCACCAAGAACTACCAAAATCAGACCCATGTGCTCCAAATGGGAAGCTGAGTTGTTTTGTGACGGGAACCAGGAAAGAGACACTGAGCATGTGTAGCAGAGTTACCATGATACCTGTGACTTGATGGGCGGATGGATGATCACATGACTACATGCACACAAAGAGCTACAAGTCACAAGTGCAGCATTCTTTTTTCAAATAACACGCTTAGGCCTGTGTCGTCCCACTCTGGCCTGTTTTTTTGTGGTTTATGGCCAACTTTGGCCTTTATAAGCCTGCTTCAGAGCAACTTTGGAGCATGTAGAGGACACCACGGCTGAGGTCAATTCACTATCACAGTCCCTTTAATAGAAGCATTTATATTTTTATTTTTAGACAGGAAACCATCAACGTTCTGTTGTTCTAAAACACATTTTCAATATCTATGGATTTAAATGTGTTTATATAAATAAATGGTTGAATGTAAGGAATTCACTAAAGGCCTGACTGACATGAAAGTGAATTGACCCTCACCCTGGCAAAGCGTCAATGAGGATGACTTTGGCTGGTTGGTCAGAGCTGAAAATGTGTTTTGTCTTGAAAAAAGTATACTGCATCTTTAAAAATAACAACAACTAGCCACTAATAAATCGCCCAATAAGATAACAGCAGCTGGGTGAGCTGATTATTGATTGGTTGTTTACTTACAGGTAATAAGAGTATGAATAGTAGGTCCTCCTGGGGTTGTGAGCCAATCAGAAAGCAAAGAGTGAGACACAAGGGTCATGAATATGCAAATTAGGACAATACTGTCCTGTCCCAACCAGCAACAACATAAACAGAAGAAAACACCTTTTGATTGCTACAACTTGAGGGTCATGCAAGGGGGTGTTGTAATAAAAATAATAATAAACTATGGGCCATATTTCTTTCAAAATGTAAAAAGTTTAATGCTAAATAAATACTACAAAACGAGACTTATAAAGCTACTATTAAAATACCAACTAACTATAATTTTTTAACTACTAACATGCAGTCTGTCTTTCCTTTGCTTCTGGAAGTGTCTTATTTAAAGGATTCATGCAATATTTTAAAACTGCATTTTCTATAACTGGACTGCCCTGATTAGAGGTGTTTAGGCCTGATCAGCCAATCACCGTTACTTGGTGCAAAGAATGCAGCTCGCTTCCTGTAAAGCAAGCATGATGTCATTGCATGTCATCATGTCCCACCATTTTAAAGATGCAGTATTGTTCAAAGTTGTAAAGGTTCAATGACAATGATGATTGATCTCCCCAGAAACCTGTATGGAAAACTACTAAATGCTGTCAACATAACCGTTCACTCATGAGAGTGACATAAAATCATAAATAATCACTGATAAGCCAGTTTCCAAGAGTGCTACTGCTACTCAGTTGTCACAGCTTAATTTAAAAATACCAGAATGAAAATTTATTTTCAGAGCACAACACAAATGATGTCCTAGTTAAAAATAAACATAAATTATAACTGAAACCAAGTTTTAGGATACCTGAGGATATGCAAATATGTTTTCTCAATCAGATACTGCTGTTGTGAGTTGGTCAGTGTTGGTTGCTACACAGTCTTATATGTTCTTTTAAATAAAAAAAAAGCAAGTATATACGTAGAAATATACTTATAATAATTGGATATATTAATTGTTTCTATTAATAACAATCCTATTCAGCTGCTCATTTTGTTGTCAACCTCTCAGAAACAAAATGAAATATAACATTTTAATATTATGTTGCAGTCCCTTAAATGCTTAGTGAATTAGTGCTCATTTCAAGTCAAATGCATGAATGCAATCATAGAGTTCAAAGCAAAAACAGACACTGACTTCAGATCCTCCAGGCTGTGTGTGCAAATACAGAGTCGTAAATAACAGTTGCCTCTGCATTATCTTTCAATTTGGACCAATTTTCTATATCAAAGGGCCTGAAATCATCAAGGGAGAGATGATGTTTGGTATTAGATCTTACAGTAATCAGGCCAGTGAGTGCAAACTACAGTTCAAACACTGTCAAGTTTTTGGACGATAGTGAGTATTTTTCAAACACGGTTGAGAATCAAAAGAATAGCAACAGCTTCTACAATAAATATAACATTTCTACCCTACATTTAAGCTCAAGTCCTTTGGTAATCATTTCCAATTACACTTTCACACTAAAGCTGCAGCACAAACGCTGGATCACATGCATTAATTCAGAGAATTACATTAATAATATGGAGATCAGGAGCTTCTCCGGTGACAAGAGTTCATTACTGACTGTAATTTAATGTCTCTAATTGTTTTTGATTTGCTGACTGGGATCATGATTGGTTGTATTGAGAGACTGACTGATTGATCTCTATAGCCTCTGGCAAGACGCAATACTTCATTGATCAGGAGATCTTGTACAGTATCTCCTGAAAAAGACATTTTCTGTAGTTGAGGATTAATGTTAAATTTCTTGTAATGTGGTCAATGAGCAAAACACGATATTTATGTTGATGCTTTCGATCAGTTTCTATCATATTCGCAAAAGATGTGATTTGATGCACTTCTCATGAATGTATCTGCCCCGAATATGCAAATTAAAGTCCTAACTATTTTCTTTTTAATGAGGTACTCAGATACACCAGATTTTAATTGAAAGGTCACTGGAAGAATGGCATGTTTAATTATTACACAAATACACTTGTGTACATGACTTAAAAATGTGCATGCACATATGCACACACATGCCCAGAAAAGTACAGAGACATAATTCAACCTCATGTAACCTCACAGTTACTCAGAATATTTGATGAATAGAGAGCGGGTTACATGTAAGACAAAAACTCTCTAGAGTTTGGGTGGGGGCGAGATTGATGGTTATATACGGTTATATAACACAGTTCAATTAAGCCACTGTGAACTGCCTTGCGGTGTGTCATAGCTGGACACCATAACGATATTCTGTGCATTATTTTACTTCAGTGTCTGCTGATGTTCGTATCCTACTAGATAGGACTAAATAGGAATATGGTACTGTACTGCTACAGCAATGCTAATTACTGTAGTGGTTTACTGCATTATGCCATGATAATAAACACCAAACAACATGTTTCATTGGAAGAGGATGTGGAGCACTATACAACTTGTGGTGCTTCATAGGCATACAGCAGCCATGCTAACCCATTACAGAAATAGGACAATAGAATAAGCTTACCAGGTTTGTGATAGAAATGTTACAGACATATATAAGAGTTATCTTCTCACTACAGTTTAAAAACTGCAGCTGCATTTTCATGTTGTAGCTGTGTGTAGCCACCACATGGTGGAGCCCTGACCCAAAGTAACACATCAAACCTTAAAGTGACACCAGGACCAACTGTAACCCTCAAATGCTTTTCTAGAAGTGAAGTCTGATGCATGCAGAGATAGACACAATAATATCATAATTTCAGTCTCTATGTTCACATTTTCTACAAAAGCCCTAATCATACCTGTTAAACAACTTTTAAGTGTGAAATCTAGTGCACCACATTACATTCAAGTACTGTTAGTGTGAACCTAAGCAAATAAAGTGCCTGGGGCAATGTGTGCTCTACAGAGGCTTAAAGAAAAGATTAATTTTGTTGTCAACACCTTCAACTTTAACTTCAACCACCCCTCACTCTCCACTTTCCAACATTTAGCTTTTTCCGCAAACAACTTTGCTTTCATCTAAGTTACGTCAGACAGCAATATTAGGCTATTTTGGCTCAAATGTTGAGTGTCTATGGGATCAAATTATATAATTATGATCTCATAGGCATCCAGGAATTGAGCAAAACTTACCAAGTAAACTAAAGATGCGGTGGGGGGTGGGGGTGGGGCATCTTCCAAGCTTTGTGTGAGGAGAGACCCACAGTCTCAGACTTTGAAAACCACTGGACTAAATCACACAACTGTGAAGCAGATATTTCTAATTTTGGAAAAGCCATATTTCTGAATTTATCTCAGGAAAACATGCATTCAGTCATTTGTTGCCTTAAAAACAGAACAAACTTCAGGAGCTGGTTCTGAAGGGAGATCAACGTTTATGGTGGATGGATGGAAGATGGCGTTACTACAGCAAATACTGGACCAACACACAACAAGAGAATGGATTTGGTGCACATTTGTGTCTGTGTGTTCTTGCATCTGCATGCGTGTTGGTGTTGTATTGTTTTGTATTTGCACTCTTCATGAAAACTCTTCACTGAAGCCATTTTAGCAGGCGTGGTTAGGCTGACTGTCACTCACCTCTTCTTCACCAATAGGATGGCTACCAACACCAGCAGTATAAAGACAAGAACACCAGCACTGATCCCAGCGATCTTCACCACCCGATCTGTCTGCTTGGCGGGGTCAGGGATGACTTCTGGCTCCTCTGTTGCACCTTTAACATAATGACAATAAAACAACATACTGTGAACCTAACATAATATTATTTACAAGATTACTACAGTAATTACTGATTCTTTTGTAGTATTGGAGTGAAATCATACGAAACAGCAATTTTCCATGCATCCCCCATTTTAAAATAATGATGTATTTACAAGACGCAAAGTGAAAACCAACACTAAAACTACCATACCCATGGACCTAATTATTAAAATAAAGGTTATCTTGTGCTTAGTGTACACTTCAGTGGAAAGCTGCTAACTGACATTAAAGGGACATCTCACCACTTTAAAATCTTAGGAAAACAATTGAATATAATCAATAAAGAATGTGAAAAGTAGTTTTCCCCCTTCCTTGTGCTAATGTTTACTGGACAGCAGAAGTGAAAAAAACAAGAACAAATGTGTCTTACACTGTAACATGAAATATCAATCACTAAACTACTAAAAGCTTTGCTACTACTAAAAGCGAGTTTGAGATTCCTTTTTGGACTGTCACAGTTTTCCAGTGTTGTTGGAAAATTGTTGAGCAATTTAAAAAGCTGTCAGCCATATGCAAAATACATGTGTATAAAAAATCATGTAGATTTCATTTAATTGACAGGCTACATTTCTCTAGCTTTCGCTGTCCCAGAGGATGTTTCCTTTGAACCACTCAAATAAAACCAAACCAACCACCAGCCAAGTAAACTTTCCAGGATGCCTGAATCTTCAGCGGTATAGACCTCCACGCTTCTGAAATGTTGCTCTCTTGCACTGACTATAAGCCTGTTACACAAGTAATAGAATCTTGGCACTATTTTGAAGTATTCACACAACCCTGTGTCACCTAAGGCTAAGTATGCCACCCAACAGCCTCAGGAATTGTGTTTGCTTTCTTTCAAGATGTCTCTTTAAAATGCCCTCATATCAGGGAAGTGGTGAGTGTGATAAGGAGACATATTCTGATGAGCCTTTTAAATAGGACGGTTTAATCATCCCTGTGCTAAAGATCAGGTAAATATCAAGTCTAAATTCTCCTTGTCAAGCAAATTCAGACAACTGCCAACATAAATGTCATGGTAACTGCTCATTTATGATGCAAATATAGCCAGAAGTTTTGTTTGAGATGCTAATTTGGCTCACAGATTAAAGTATTGAGATAAACAGTAAAATCTTCATTAAAATGACTGCTATGTAATAACCAACTAATGAGATTTCTTCTACCCACAACAGTCGATTCTAATGAACAGCTCTGAACATTTTAGAGTATGTGTTTTCTGGTAAAAATCTGGGCATAACGCAGATATAGCTTTAGCAACACAAAAAAGAAACAAGACTCTACAGACCCTAAAAGTCTATAACCGTACTACTGGCTCTGTCGCACAGCAGCGCTTTGAGGTAAATGCTAACATCACAATGCTAAAATGCTCGCAATCACAAGTGACTAACATGCTGCATGTTCATTTGGTATAATGTTTACCATGTTCATCATCTTTGTTTAGCATATTAGTATACTTACATTTGCTTTTTATCCCAAGATATTTCAAACTGGACCAGAGTGCTAAACCAATAAGCTGACATCGCTACCTCTAGAACCTCTAGAGCAGCTCTAGAGATGTTAGCATGGCTAAATAACTATACTATTCATTAGGAATGAGTTAATTTAACAATTTTTCATTTTCTTGTACATTGTAAAGATTAAATGAAAAGGCAGTAACAGAGAATCACTGGAAGCTGAGGAGTTTCATTTGAACTAAAAACAGTCCGCTTACACAGATTTTCATTCAGTTTGTTTTATCACCTGACGGTAAATGTATTGAACCAGTGAACTCTCTGCACAAGCACTACTCCTACTCCTACTCCAAGCTGCAACCACACAAAAGAAAACAAAAAATGATCACACATTGACTAAAAATTCACAAATAAAGAAATGCTCAATTGAATGTCACTGTCTTTTCAGTGTATTTCAGGTTATCTTTCATCATGGTCTCATTGGAAAATACAATTTGACTGTAGCTGCCCAATGTTTATGCACCAATGTTACAGTACATCACTTTTAGTCAAACTAATTTCTGTCCCTGGTGACATCAGATGATTGTCTAACGCCCTGATTTTGTCTGTTTGGAATATAATTCCCAAAATATGTTTCAGGCAGAGTGGACGCTGGAGTGGAGATTCAACCATGCTGCTGATCATGAACAGAAAGTCAACAGAAAGAGAGCAGGCAGCTGTTTTCATGCTCTGAGCTTAGTGATCTGATCCCATAACACCAGAATAGTTCATACTGCAATGTAAGAACATTATCATGCATTATGATAATCCAAATAATCCAACACAAAGATATATGCACAAAACTCAATATAATGCAATACATTTATCAAACAATAATCCACTTCTAATACTAAACATCAACAAGATAAACATAATCTCCCAATCTCTCGCTCTTTATCTCCCTCAATATTTGTGACCTTAACATATTATTTTGTTATAAAATGTTTCTGCCGCTGAAATCTTTGAAATGCCCCCATCTAGCCCCATCTAGTTATGTAACAATATTACACACAGGACTCAGATTGACAAATGAAACATGAGCAATGAAGTAGCAGCCAAAATATTGCTTTGACAGGATAAGGATGGCGTTATTCTATAATTTTCTTATTGCCAGCAAATTCCACGAAAAGACTGAACCCAACAATGCTTGTCTCAGTTCTGGCACTCAGTCCTAAGCCCTAACACTTAGAGTAAATCTTTTACAAATATATTATTTTATTAAAGGCTAAATCATTTTATAAAACAGCTGAGCACTCTAGTTTTTAACGTCACTCAAACAGGAGTAAATGGTACATTTGTTTGGGGACTATTTTCAGCCGCGGATTAATATGCATTTGGTGCACATTTAGTCGAGAGTATTTTCGACAGCACAACTGTGAACGTGGGAAAGACTGAAAATAAACCACATTGCCCATCTTTATGGTAATAAAGTAGCATGTCATCCTGTGCTACAGTGCGGCTCATTCATGTGTTAATAGTTTGTATGTGGCACAAAATAGCACAATATCAGGTTTTGTTGTACACAGGAAACAGGTTCAATTCATTGTTGGTTTTAGTCTTTCCATGGGTGGATGTCTTATTGACACTATATATTATTCAGTGTATTAAAAATACTCAATATGAATCAAGGATTATTATAAAAACACCAGAGAGCAGTGACAAGTTTATCACTGCCCAGTATATAACTTGGTCACAATTACAAATAAAGAATAAATTAAAAAAATGAAATGCATCTATATTTTTTTTTTATATGACAAGTTTGTAAAAAAAAGATCGGAGATCGGCTGACATATCATTTTTGATGATTATTGAGGTATCAATGTCATGTCAGCCTCAAAAATGCAGTTTGCATCGTGCTGCAGTTACTTGTGCTGTTTAGAAATTCTAGGTCAAATGTAGGACAGAAATTAAACAACCACCAATTTATTGTTTTATGTTAAACAAGAGTGACTCTATGACTCCAAATCATTTTGCATTTGTGCCTGGATGAAAATTTCTTCATGACTTTTTGGTTAATTGCACAAATCTACGCTGCACTTACTCCTTTTTCTCCAGTGACCAGAAATCAGTGGGCAAAGGGTATCAAAACAAGACATAACAAAAAAAGAAAAACAATCTTTAAAAGGTTCTAAGTCTGACCTCATAATGTCGGCAGTACCTCTTAATGTCTGAAAAAATTATCCAGGTCAGTACACTCACAACTTACCCACACAGCCACAAACACACACACAAAACACCCTGAGGCAGCAATGACAATACACACTACCCCAGATGACCTAATGGGACCACCATCACTTAATCCTCCCTCCTGGATGCACGGCTGAGCGCACACACACATGCAGAGGGCGGGAGAGAGCGAGTGAGGAAGGGACAGTCGTCTGACCTCTCTGTCCATTAGTGAGCCTTTCTGCCTTATTAAAAAAAAAACTAGAATAAGTCTTTCAGCTTCACTCAGACCTCCTCAGGCTGGAAAGACGGAGCGTCATCTCTTTCCTTAACCAACTTTTCTAGTAACTACAAGCACCAGCAATTCTTGAAATATGATGAAGCTGGAAACACAAGAACTTTCCACATTTTTTGCTTATTTTAAGGAGGAAACATGACACCTTACAGGCACTATCACATGGAAGTATTTTCCTATGAGCCTACTGGCTTACACATCTTGCTCACATTGAACTCTGTGACCTAAATTGAGAATAGGTGAATGAAATAAGTGATATCTCAACTTATACAATTCCAGTCCTTTTCAATTTTTAGCTATTATTTTATTTTAATTGATCTATTGTTCCGTTTTATAGGGACACATATCACAGTATTTATCGCCTAAAGAAGCTTACAGTGTCTGTCCCTAGATGGGTCATTATAATAAAACATAATTCATTATGGCTGTTTGTGCTGATGATTTTGCCACTTTTAGTGTGTAGTTTTATGATCCTTTAGCACTAGAAGGTCAAAGCAAGGACCATCTGTTGAGTGCAGAAAGTGATTAAAACTACAGGACTAGACTTGTAAGTACAACATTCAAATACTGAGATGCTGTGTTCACCACACCTATTGGATGTTTTGTAAATAGGACATTAACCGTCAATATTGTGGATATGTGGCAACACAAAAAAGATTTGCCCCTGGTATTTATATTAAAATTAAATGCTTATAGTAACGTGAATATAATCAACTTTTAACAAAAGCCACAAACATATCCTATTTGTTCTTTAATTATTGTAGAAAGGTCTGTTCTTGACTGCTGACTGTAGAGGTGAAAAGATTAAATGATAAATTGATTGGTCGGTTGGCAGAAAATATATCCTCTAACCACTATTTTGATATCAATCAATTACTGATTTTAAAAAGTTTCCAAGCAAAATACCAAAAATTCAGAAGTTCCTGCTCCTCATTTGCTGCATTTCCCTGTTTTATGTTTTTGTTAGTTGAATATGTTTGGCCTCTGGACTGTCTGGAAAAAAGGAGCAATTTAAATATGTCAGCTGTGAGAAAATACGCTGGGCATTTTAACAACAAAAGGATTAATCGATTAATCAAATAATGAGCTGATGAATGGATGGTTGTTATTTGATATGATTGTTATTTTCAGCACCAGTTGACTGTTGTTTGTCAGACCAACATAACCATTAACTCTGCACTATGCCCATATCCACAAGAACAAGAAAATTAGGCCCCTGGCTGAAAATAACCATGATGCAGTTACATCTTTAGTGAAAAAGTAGGCATATTGTATTTTGATTAATCTTTTCACCTCTGTTAGCCTTCTAGTTTTGCATTAATAAATGCTGAATAACAAAAACAAATACATACTTTAATGTCCTAACTGCTTGAAGCTCAACACTACCAGCCACGTTGTCAATTTCATCGAAAACATGGTCAAGTATTTTTCTGTTTATCCCTGTTCTTACTCTACACAACTAAACTCTGATCCATCAGCAGCAATCTTTCCTGAAAACAGCGTGTGTACACTTGTGTGTGTTTCTGGGCATGTTCTTTTGTGTGGCTGCATGGGGATTAACTCCACAGCATTTTAAACCAGTCTGATAATCTATTAACATATGGCTGCTAGTAAAAACATGACATTTAGACTGTGTGCACAAGGGGCTAAATGTGCACACAAACACATAACATGAAAAGTCTTTTGTTTCTCCCAACATGCACAACAGTATATTGTCTCCACAAATACTCATAATACAGGAACATACCCTTCTCCATTGAAACTGAACTCTCACATTGGAGAAAAGGGCCGAACCAGATTGTAAACACAGTTATATTGTATCAAAACAATCTGTAACATCAGCCAACAGGAAACATAATAAAGATCAGATTAACAACATCATCAAGGGACGATAAGCCACTTAACAACAGAAGATAAGCAAAAGCAACAAGACACAAAAATACATAAAATATAGTTACTGTCCTATCATTAGTGATATCCAAAATATTATTCTGCAATTAGTTTTCTCAGCGGCTAAATTCTGCAAACATTTTTAACCACCTGAGTTGCATCTGATTATCCAGTTAACACTGATCTACGATCATTTCTGACAGAATGTGGTATCAACAGTGAGTTCTTACCTTTAGTAGCCAGCCTCAGACATTGTGTCTTAGTTTCCTGAAGAAAAGAAAAGACAAAATTAGACTCCCAAATCCCCACACCTACAACAAACTATAGCATCAACCAAAAGTAACTAGTGTATATCTTTAAATGTGTACAAACAGCATATTTACTCAAAGCAGCTGGCAGGTGAGAGTTTAAGTTCACTGTGTGATTACTTTTCATAAATAAATATTTATTTACCCTCTCTGTGCTGCTCACAGCTTGAAGGTAGATGTTGTAGTTCTTTCTTGGAGCCAGTGGAGGATTCCAGAAACCCTGGGGGTTAAAATGAAGTGATGATCAACTTTCTCTGAGGGTAAATATATGTAGAATGTGAGCTACTGTTTCATTCTCATTCTGCTAAAAATGAATGAGTTTTGTCTTATTAGTTTCAATAATAATGACTGATGAATGATTTCAATTCAATCCGATGGAAAGGTAGGCCAAGAACATGAAAGAGATTATTTTGGTGTTGTTTTTTGTGCAGATCAGGGATCCAGAAAATTTCTGCATAGACATTTATGTACATTTTCCTTATTTTCTCATGAACTACTGCATTTGCTTAAATAAAAAAAAAACTCTGGCACATGCATATAAAACATGATAAATTGCCGGATTTGGATGAAATTCTTATTTACACTGAACATTTCTAAACATTTGGACTTTGCAGCCATTTCTAAAATGCACAGAGGATGTCAGAGGAGTGCTCTGTGGTGTGAACTAAAATCAGGATTTTGATGTAACTGAACTTTTCTAAACATTTGGATTTTGCAGCCTTGAAGGATGTACAGAGGATGTCCGAAGAGCACTCTGTGGTGTGAATCCCAGGAAGGCAGCTGGCACCGACAGCATACCAGGGATGATTCTTAAGGACTGTTCCTAAATGCTTTAAATCTGCCACCATTGTCCCAGTGCCCAGCACCCTGGGGTGCTTTGAGAGGCTTGTCATAAAACACATAAAATCCTCTCTCCCTTCCACTCTGGACCAATATGCTTACAGAACACTGCTTTTCACACAGCATTAGCTCACCTGGAACATTGTGTCTAATATGTGAGAATGCTGTTTGTTGATTTTAGCTCTGTGTTTAATATCACCATCCCCAGCAGAATGGTGTCCAAACTGGTGTCAGTCAGCACACATCCACAGTCAGTCAGGATGGGGTCCTATCACTCCCCGATCATGACACTGAGCACTAGTGTACCCCAGGGATGCGTGCCGAGTCCTCTGCTTTACACTCTATACACCTATGACTCCACACCAACCCACAGCAATAACACTTTCATTAAATTTGCGGACAATACAACTGTGGTGGGCCTCATACAAAACAATGACGAGTCTGCCTACAGGGGTGAAGTCCAGAAACTGACTGCATGGTGCCACGTTAACATCCTGGTACTCAACCCCTCCAAAACAAAAGAACTGATAATTGACTTTAGGAGGAGGAAGAAGAATATGCTCCTCTATATATCAAAGGAGACACTGTCGAGCGAGACAGCAACTTCAGATTCCTGGGCACACAAATCTCTGAGGACCTCAAATGGACTATTAACACTACCACACTCGTAAAAAAATGGCTCAGCAGCACCTCTATTTTCTAAGGGCACTCACTAAGGTGAACCTGTGTCAGACGCTGCTGATTTCCTTTTACAGAAGTTCTGTTGAAAGTATCCTCTCTCACAACACGCTGGTGTGGTTCACAAGCTGCAGTGAGGCTGACAAAAAGACACTACAGAGAGTTATTAGATCAGCTCAGAACATAACCAACACACAACTGCCCTCTCTCACCGACATATGTAGATCCTGATGTCTCTGCCGGGCCACAAACATCATCCAGGGCTCATCCCACCCAGGCAGCCACCTGTTTACTCTGCTGCCTTCTGGGAGACGCTATAGGTCCAATAAGACCCGCACCTCCAGATTCCTGAACAGTTTCTTCCCACAAGCCATAAAAGAACTGATTTGTCAAAAAATGAAACAGTACTACTCAGTATCATGGCTGAGTGCTATGATGGCCACTGGAACATGTGCAATATTTTTAGAGTTTATTATTAATATATTACATTAACTGTGCAATATTTGCAATATATCCTTTTACTCCTGCTGATTCCAGTTTTTAACCTTTTATATGAATTTTTATTGATTACTTATTATTACCCGTATGTCTTTTTATCTTCACTGACTGTACATTGAGGGGAGCTGCCCTCAAATCTCGCTCAGCTACGTTCAATGAAAATGAAGCTTTCTGATTCTGACTCTATGCGTTCACTGTGGGCTCTCAAGTGTATTTGGCTGTTAATCGTGTTTAAGAAAAAAACCTTGCAAATACAGTATATTATCGCAACCAAAGTTATGTCAAACTTAATTTCCCCTTGTTTGTTTCCTATTTTCTGAATGTGAAGTGCACATGCCTATCTGTTTTTGCTGCACTACGTACAGAATATGTTACTCAGATAAAAAGGCTTACCTGATATGTCTTGTTGTCTCCCACAGTGAAGGGGAGCGGCTCAGGCAGGTTGCTGGGGGACAGCTGGGCGGCATAATAATATGGAGATCCACCACTAGATGCACTGTGGTAGGAAACTGGGACCTGGGAAAGTGGATATATTTACTTTGAAAATAATATGTCTATAAATCTGGCTCACAAAAATAGTGTAGTTTCAGTTGGAGACTGAGGGGAAAACTGGAGATTTTCTTCTGCAAATAAAAGGTTTGCTTTATAAGAGCTTGGATCCATGGTCTACGGAGTCAAATGTAGGATATCTACAAATTAATCATTTTATGGAACGTAGCTCTTTGGTACAAGTACGGTTGTGAACAAATACATGTATATTTGATCGAAGGCATGGCTTTTTAAACGTATGTAGAACAAATTAATAATCACCTCGTAACAGTCAGAGGAAGCTTGACGTCGTGTACGCTGAGGATTCACTTCCTCAACTACAATCTGGTACGCACTGTAGACAAAAAACAACATAAATACGTTATTAAGCGAGTGTCACTAATAAAGTCATGATTGAACAAAATATTTCTTAGGTCTCCTTTTAACAGATAGTGTCGTTACGTGTCATGTTTATGTGGCCTTGCCTATTTAATTACCATTTAGCAACCTCTTATTTGATAACTTCTGTTCTTTGCAAAAAGAAGTACTTCATGTTGTTTTGTTTATTTGTATGGCTTAATGGTTGCTTTAAATTAAGGAAAGAACTACATATTTACAATATACAATACCTCCTAAAAGTAAGGAAAATAGTCCCTAGCAAAATACAAGCTAGTGTGACACAAGTCTGGTTTGTTTATGTACTGTATATACTGTATGTATATGTAGATGTGCATGCCTACAGTACCTTATAGGTGCTCCTTTGGCCTGAGCAGGTTTGAGCAGGACAGTGATGGTCGTTGCCGTTTCGTTCAGGAAGGCCTCTGATCCATCGTACTCATCTATTGTTGGGGCTGAAGAAAGAGCACAGTAGTGTCACTTTGCTAACTATCTAAATGGGATTCTGAAAAAACATACATGACAATAAATGTTTTAAAATGTATTTTCTACCTGAAATATTAGTAGTCACATTGAGGGTGGTTGCAGGGCCAAATCCTTTGGAGGTGGATGCGCGTATAGAGAGTTGGTATGTGACACCAGGGTGGAGCTGGGAAAATAGGTGATGTGTGGCATTCGAGGGCAGAGACACCGTGAGTCCCGGCCGCTGGAGAGGCACCGAAGGGTCAAATGAACGCACACCACTATAGCTGATCTGAGGTGGGACAGAGAGACAGAATCCTGGTTTATATACAGTATTTCCCACTGAGATAGTGATAGTTTGGCTGCTACAACAATTACTATTTCTTCTGCTTCTGCTAATAGTACCTCATATTGTATGATGACTCCATTTGGTTCAGTCGGTTCCTTCCAGTAAAGAAGGATTCTGTCTTCAAATGGAGTGGCTCTTAGTGACTGACTGGGAACTGCGCCTGGAACTGTTAACACACACAGACAAAATTATACAGTGCTAATAAAATCAACAGTAAAATGATGTCCTCCAAATGAAGAAGTTCCTAATAAATACAAACTAGAGGAGCACACACAGCAATGACTTTCCTAATACATGTTAAGGTAATAAATGTACCCCAAAGTTATGGATCTTTCTTAATTTAATGTGGCATTCCCAAAAATATCTGCAACAAAGGTTGGATGTGATATGCCCTGTTTATTCAGAACAGCACTAGTCGTGATCTGTTTTGGGGCTTTTTAATTTGTATTACTTCCTAGCAGTAGCTGCGGTGTCACCTAAACTATCAAAGTAGTTTTAAATAGAATATACTTTTTACTTTACCCTTATTTTGAAAACTAACATACAAACAAAATATAAATAAGAACACATATTTTTTTAAATTAGAAAATAAAAACATAGATACAAAATAATGTGTGATTTGTGTATCGCACCATCTTCATCAGTTTGTATGATGGTCTCATCACTTTCTTTCCGTCCCTCGGGATTAGTCAGAATCATCTTCAGACTGACGTTGGTGTAGGGTGGCAGGTTTCCCACCAGGTGGCGTGGTGCTAAGGAGAAAAAGAGAAGTAAAAACTATCCTCAAAAAATTATAATGTATAACTTTTTTAATGCATTCATGGCTAAAGCTAATGATGATTGTTCCTATGTATTACTTCATACTACTTATCCCACTGTCAATCAATATCCCAGAAAAATTATTCACATGCACTGCAGATATTAGGTAGGCTCCTATTGGACTAATCATGGCAAACAGCAGTATAAGTAACATTAATTACGCCTGTAATAATAGTTAAACTGAGTTTTACCTTTGGGGTCCATGTCCAAGCAGTCAGCTTTGCTGCGGTTATTGGCAATCATATAATGGTAGCAGATGGTGACGTTAAAGGTGTGACAGCGAGTGATGTTGTAACCCAACGATTCCCAGTCTACCGCTATCAGACGGGACCTGGTTTCAGCAATCTTTAGCCTCTTAGGAGTCCGCATAGGTTCTACAGAGAAACAGAAGAGAACACATGGAAAGAAGGTAAACCAAAATGGTGAGGAGATAATTTCTGAATTTGTATGCCACTGCGACAATCTCATGAATTTTCATGAGTAACCCAACAGATTACCGCCATATGCAATTTGTTAGACTGTAGCTTTCTGATCATAAACATTCCGTTAAAATAAAACAAATAATCACTATTCTTGGATAAGATACAGTATTAAACTTTGGTGAACTCTGAATTACAGCATTTCTGGGGTTTACAATTCTGGTGCACTGTGTGTGTAAGAGGCAAATGTACTCTGCCAAGAAAGAAAGAAAGAAAAAAAACAGCAAAAGCTAGAGTGCTGAGTCAACATTTTCGCCAAGATGAAACAAGAGGGTTTTTACGAACATCTGTTTCTGTTCCTCATTGCCATTTAACTATTTCTCAGATGCAATAACTTCTACAAGACACGTCTTTGGCTTCCATTTTTTATGTGAATTCAGAACTATTATTGTCAATATAATCTACTTTCTCTCCAGCCTGCCCGGGGCTTTAATTACCTTAACTGGCTCATTTAACTGGATCAATAACCCCCCAGACCCAACCAACCTTCACACATACACACAGGCAGGACTGCAAACACATAACTAAACCTATCCTCATCTGCTTCCTTCTCATATCAGTCCACTATATTTCAGGCACTAAATTCTCATGAATGGTCACCTCCTCACATAGAAGAGCAACTCTACCGCTCAAGATGCTGTGGTTACCCATCTACCTGGAGGAGCTGCTGTTTTCTGTAGGAAAGCAATAATCTTTAGCAGCTACATATTGTTGTAGAAGAGTTATTTCTCTAGGTAAGAAATTACCTCTCTAACAAGAGCAGATGCAAATCAAGGCAAGAAGGTTGCTGTTACTCTAGACGAAATATCACTGTCTACCACTCACACAGCAGTCACCACTTGATCTACATGGGTTAAAGCGTGATCTATACATCTCCCTCAGGGTGTATAGATGGCTGCAGTTACATAGCTAGCAGCTACGCATCTTCTCAAAACTGGAACTACTAATTTGGAGCGACTGTAGTTTTCTGTCTTTTCAGAGATACTGAACGAAGACTAAACAATTGGCTGTGTCTGATAATGCTACATATTTTTGCTTGAGAAGTAGAAGTTTATTGTGCAGCTACTGAAAAACTGTCCAGCATCAGTGGACTGACTTTGGTAACTTGAACTTGGCCATATGATAATATACTTGATACTGTGTGCCGGCGGCCAGCAGTGCTTAAGATAATAACACTTTAATATTATATCTACCATAAAGTGCAGAATTGAGGTCTCTCCTTGAGCAATAGTCATTGAAAGCATTTTTCATGCTATTAAAACTTAAACTTTGTTGCAATATCACAGACATGCGGGGCAAGTAGTGGACTGCTGTGTGTATGCTTGTGCGTTTTTGTGTGGTTGAGAGCGGGAAATGTTGAATCACGTAATAAGCAATGATTTCCCTCTCTCTCTCTCTCCTCATTATTTATTTATTTATTTCTGCCGGTAACGTTAGTTAGTACATTAGACCATGTACATAGGAACAATCCACCACTGTAGTGAAGACAACACAAGCACAAGGTGACATAAGGTTTAGTAAAGACCTTTTTTTCATTCAACAGTAGATGATGAGATTTTTTTGACAATGAATAACGCTGCAGGTTATCGCAATAAAAAAAATCTGTTTGATCAGGCTTAATAGAGACAGAACCAAATAAGCCTTGATTAACTCTGATGCTGATCGTGCAGATTGGATATGGACATCCCCAGACTAAAATGGAATCTATTACTGGGCAACCAGAACAAAGTTAATTAAAAGTTTTGTTTATTGTTCCTTGTCATAAACCGTCTTCATTCACAGTGATTGTCATTCTATCACCTGTTGATGTCCCTCCCTCTTCAATCCCTGTCCCGCTGTAACCCACCTGCTTCCTTATGTCCTTCTAGGCTTTTTTAATAAAAACAGCTCACCTTAAATAGAGACACAAGTCTCTCCCCAGCCCATCTCTTGTCTGTGCTCTCTGTTTTTCTCTGGGTCTTCCTCTCTCAGAGAAGACAACACAAGGACACAAACTTGTCGCTTCTTCTGACAACCCATTATCTGCCTGTCACTCACATGCAGAGAAACTCACAGGCACGGGCACTCTAACACTGGGTTATTACCTAAATACACACACACACACACACACACATACACACACACCTATTCATGCTCTGCCCAGATTTAATCTTGATTCTGTCACAACCTGAAGCGTGTGTGTGTGTGTGTGTGTGTGTGTGTGCTCGTCTCAATAAAACTTCTCATAATAAGAATGCACTGTCAAGGGCAAACACAACTCTCATACGTGCTCACTCAGAGAGCTGTGGGCAAAATACAAACATGTTGAGGTTTGTTAAGTAATTTAGATGTAAATATCTCACTAATAAACACACATATAGACATATGAGAGAAAACAAGAAGGAAACGAAAAAGAGAGGAAGGAAGGTTGTGAAGACTCTCGGGCAGGTTATTGTCTGCTGAGCAAATATTATTGCTCAACTGTGTGTGTGCATGTGTTAATAGCTGAGGGGTCAGAGCATTTCATTTTTGCTTCAACCTATTATTGGATGGTTGACATTTAAATAGAGCGAGAGGGAGACCTATTGCTTTTTCTGCATGTCTCTCCCTCTATTCCTGTCTCTTCCTGACTTGTCTTGGTCTCTTCCTCTCTGTCTGTCTCCCAGTTTAAATCAATACGTGTGATCCTCACCATAAACCTGGCTATTAGGACGCACACACACACACACACACACACACACACACACGCACGGACGCACAAACAAAAACACAAACACAGACACAGACACAGACACAGACACACACACACACACACACACACACACACACACACACA
>JAPMOB010250187.1:0-10272 GCA_029875015.1 Lepomis gibbosus | reverse complement strand
AGTCCTATTTAAATCCTTTTTCCATGTGCCCTTTTTATACTTTGAGCACCTGCCCTTCCAAAGGTCTCTGCACGGCCCTGCTCAGTGTTAATGATGAGAAGTAGGATATATTGGCAACACACCACTTCATAAAATATTTTTAGATTTCATTCGGATTTGTTCCACTGCGGTTGCAGTGACGTTCTGAACACAGCAGACAGCAAGCCCTGCAGCCTCGGTGATTTTAGAGAGTAGCCTATCTTGATTTATTAACGGGAAAGTTTCTTAGATGGAGCCCATCTGTAGTCTATAATGGTGTGTGTGTGAGGTTGCAGCCTTGCAAAGTTTCTCCCATAAATGTGTGACTATAGCCTAATATCAGATAATATTCAACTTTTTTACTTGTAGGCCTAGATCTTGGTAATTAAATTTTCTCTCGGATTATTCCCCCTCTCCGCTGGCTCCTTTTTTCTATTACAATGGACCTTAGCCTATGTGCAGTTGTACCTTTACAACTTAGCCTAATCATATTACACATAAAAGAAGAGGCTATAAACCTAACAGAGATTTGATCTAAAATAAGAAGACTGTGAAGACTGTGATTAGGCTACAAATTTACTCTATGTGATGCCAAGCCTCCCTGGTTTTGTCGGCCGCCACGATATTAGATTTAGCCGTTAAATTGTCTTTACATTCATAATTTCCTGAGAGTACCAACGTGCGTTCCTCTGGTGCATGAGGAGCATGCGCTGTTGCGAAAAAACTCTGCCTGCACGGCCGAACACGCCCCTTTTATGCGAACGCGCACCAATTAAGTTAACACGACTCAACTAACCAACATCTTAACCACCTTTGTAGTGCCGTTTAACTCCAGTGTAGGCGGTCAGAGTAACTCTGAGTAGGTTGAACTCCCTTGGTAGTACAGGCCACTGGTCAAAAACTTCTCCAAGATTTCTGGCTTCTTGTAATTTTTTGTAATTATTCAAGATCTAAATTTTTTTTTTCAGGAGAGCGTTGACCAGAGCAGTTCTAAAATGAGCAAGGGCACAGCTGGAGGTCAGGGAGCTTATAGACAAGATGAAAGGTCCAAAATTAGGCATAAAATTTCCATCGATAGTCTGGCAGGGACCACATGCAGGGGACAAGTTGATGACGTTATATGGTTAACCATATCACTGAGAGCAGTAAGAGATATTGATTTGAAGAACTGAAGGATATATGACTACATGATCAACAGTCCGGGATCTAATTTTTTCAATTTTATTGATTATTTCCGTAAGAAATCTTTTAAACTGCTTTCAGGTCAGATGATGCAAGCAAGTTGGTGTTAGGAGGGGCACCAACAATCTGGTCTAGTGTTTAAACAATACTTTTAGGTTTGGGGCATTCTAAGCGATCAAGATGGGTACGTAAGCTGCTCGTACATCATTAACTGCAGGATTGTATTTCTTCATTAAGGTGTTCAGGTACTCATAGTAAGCATGAGGTTTGCAGGCCTTCTGCTTCCTAATGAGTTCTTCTGTCAGCGGCACACATTTGGTAACATTTTACTGCACCAACAGAAGAAATCACACTTTAAAATCACCTCAATGAGAAACAAATGACAGCATTATATTTCTCTGAACTTTGATTTTTCTTTGACTTTTCAATAAACCAATGTGAGAACTGATGGTGTTCTGACAATTAATGCTGCCTTGTCAAAAAATGCTACCTTATTAAATCCATAATGTCGACCTCCATACTTACCCTTACCCCTAACCTACAGGAGGCCTATGTGTATGCACAGAACAGCAACACCGATGCTTAAGAAAAAGTCAGTTTTGGTGATTAATTGTGAAGATACTTTGGCACTGGTTGATTGCTACAGACACATATATTATATCATATATCCTATTCCGAAAAGAAGATAAAACTTTTTTACAAATCTGACATCGTAACTGAGTTGGACTTCTGTATTTTAGACTTTTACATACCAACCACAGTGTGATGTCTTCTCCTGCAGGTCTAACAGCTCTGATAGAAACACAGTGGACTGTGATGGCAGCAGTGGGAGGAGAGGCTCGTCTCAGCTGTCTGCTGACGCAACCTAAAGATGTTCTTCAGGTCACATGGCAGAAACCTTTACCTGAGGGGGAGAAGACTGTTGCCACCTTCAACAAACACTTTGGTCAGAAAGTGAATCCTGAATTTAGAGCTAAAGTGGAGTTTGAAGCTGCTGGACTGCAGAACAGCTCCATAGTTATCAGGAGGGTGACGGAGCAGGATGAAGGATGCTATCAGTGTTTGTTTAACTCCTACCCTGAAGGTGCTCTCACAGGAACAACCTGCCTCCAACTCTACGGTAAGAACCTTTATGTAATATACAAACAAAATTAATTTTCATGACTCTTTGCCTTCTCTGTAATGTCAAGAAATGTTTCCCCCTGTAGTGTTAACCTGTTTCACATCCAACGTGACATAAAGCAGGTTTACTTGTCCACTCTTGCCATGAATTTTTGTTTTTGAGAAATATACACAATTCCAAGTTCTTTTACTGCCATTCTTAGATCTGGAATTCCCTCCAACAGTGCTTTTACAGATATATAAAAAATAAAGAACTCACACACCTAAGTGGAATAAAATCTAGAATCTAAGACAAAAATAGTCCTGTAGCTGATATATAGGAATATGATGTTAAATAAAATATTATATTGTGGACACGTGAATGATAGTAAAGTGTATAAACAGGTTGTGAAGTAATGTAGTAAATGTATTTACATAACGAGAACATGTTGGAAACAGGTATTCAGATAAATATCTGAATCTCCACCGTAGTCTCATTGGTGGTGATGGGGTTGTGTCCGTCTCTCTGTCACTTCCTGTAGTCCACAATCAGCACCAGCGCCAGTGATGAGTCAGTGTGGAGGATGTGGTGGTTCCTATCAACACATCCTGGAGTCTGGCTGTCAGGAAGTTCAGGATCCAGTCACAAAGGGCGGTGTTGAGTCCCAGGTCTCTGAGCTTGCTGATGAGCTTGGAGGGCACAATAGTATTAAATGCTGAACTGTAAACCATGAAAAGGATTTTCACATTATGTTCCTCTGGTCCAGGTGGGAGGGGGCCGTGTGGAGGGCTAGGGTGATGGGGTTCATTGATCTGTTTGGCCTGTTAATTGTAGTTGGTCCAGTGAGTCAGGAGGATAAAAGGTGATGAAGGTTTTGACAAACTGTTCAAAGCACTTCATGATGGTGGAGGAGAGTGCTACAGGGTGTAGCTTCTCATTAAGAAGGCTTTGGACTTTTTGGGGTAATGGCGGTCTTTTTGTGGAGACTAGTACATGTGATATTTTATTTAAATATTTGAAATTTCTTTTCTCTGCAGAGCTGCATGAACCCGTTCTACATGTTGGAGAATCAAACTCTGCTGAAGAGCCACTTGTGTCCTGCTCGGCCACAGGTCGACCTGCTCCCACAGTAACATTATGTGTCCTGCCGCACAACGGCCACTTTTCTAACCACAGCTCTGTGAGAGTCACCAACACCAATGGTACAGTCACTGTTACCACTACAGCTGTGCTGTCTCGTCTCCATGACAACAGCACACAGGTTGGATGTGGAGTGCGAGTGCCCTTTGCTCCTCAGATAGAGATGTTGGTGATGATTCCTGAGGTCAAACAGTCGTCTGCTGATGGTGAGAAACACTTCCAAAGCTCCACACGTAAAGATTGATACTTTATTATTACTACTACTTATTACTTTACTTCATTATTTTGAAGTTTTGGTTTCTGTTTCCAGGTTCGGATGAGGAAACTGAATCTGATGACCATGGACGCAGTAAGTTAATGTTTGATATTTTCATTGGATCTGTTGCTGTTTATAATATCAACAGTTTCTCTTCTTTCTCAAAGGTAGGACTTCATTATGCATCATTGCATCACTCATGGTGGTCTGTTGTGCTGCTGCAGTCATCACCATCCTGCCTAAAGAAAAAAATCAAAACAGGTACTTTCAATCAATATCTGTGTTAAAACATCTGTGTATCTGTGTATGACAGCTGATCAATGATTGTCCAGTATAACTGTTGTTAAATCCTTCAGTCTGACACACAGGGACATGGAGAAGAATGAGATGCATCAAACTACAAACAGAGACACTCAAGAGTAAGACTCTCTTTATACTGTAATTCTTCATAGTACTTGTATCTATGTTTATGAGAGCTGATAAATGTTTGTTCAGAATTGACTTTTCTTAAATCCCTCACTTTGTCACACAGAGACTAGAAGACATTAATGAGTAAGACAATTTATTAATTTTCGCTTGTACATATCTATTTTTATTGCCTTCTAATACAATTATTTAATCTGTCCTCACTCTGCTTTAGTGTTCACTTTCCAACCTACCATCTTGCATCTGTACCTCTCTAACTGATGTGGTTTTATTCATGAAACCTGTTGTAATGCACTTCACTCTTCACTGATCATTGTGTATTCATGGTCAGCATGTTATTGATGATCTATTTGGCCTGTATGTTAATTGTAATTGGTCCAGTGAGTCAGGAGGAGAAGAGGTGATGAAGGTTTTCACTAAATGCTCAAAGCACTTCATGATGGTGGAGGAGAGTGCTACAGGGTGTAGTTTCTTAGTAAGGAGGCTTTGGACTTTTTGGGGCAATGGCAGTCTTTTTGTGGGGACTACTACATGAGATTTTAAATATTATTTAAAATATTTAAAATAATAAATAATATTTCTTTTCTGTGCAGAGAGAAACGTTGTAACTGTATTTGAGATTGATTTGGAAACTGACTAATGTTTTCTTCTTATCTGAAGAACCAGGGAACAGCAAGGTAACGAGCAGATAAAACTGACTCCTGAGAAAAATCTAAGGAGCGACAACCTAAAGGCACAATCTTCAACCCAACGAAGATTTTGTTTTGACTAATGTCATTGACTCAGAAAAACCTATAAGAGCCATTACTGAGCCAGACCTGAACGGAAACTGCATGGGAGGCAAATAATCCTGCTTTGTAAAAGACACAAAAGATTACACTGCAAACCCTGTACAACATTCATCTATTTCTTTAACAACTTGGTGAGAGAAAAAATGTTTCCCAGTAGTGTAAATAAAGGAGTAAATTAAAAGTGTAAATATGAGAAATATGGGAAAAACACGTGAAGTGACTCTAAATGAAAACTTCTTCAGTGGTCATGTATTTGTTCATGAGAAAAAAAGTATTGTTCTTTTGTTCAAAATAGGAAAAATTCTGAAAGGTGAACAGATTTATGTTTTTAAAGAGATTTTTCAGTACAAGTCTGTATGTAGAACAGTAGGCTGTATATTTCACTCCGTATTATAAAGTCAACTGTTCAGGTGATTTTAATTAGAGGTCATTCAGCTTTAGAGCTCTAAATTTGGGGTACAGTGTCCAAGGACACTTCGAGATGCAGCCTTTGGAGATCGAACTGGCGACCTTTCGGTTTGTGGACTACTGCCATAGGGCAGTGAGGCTCTGGTAGGCCATCTGGCGAGAAGGGTCAGGGGCCGTGGCATGAGCAAGGGTCTCGGTGTGGGATAAAGTTCATCAGATGCATGCAAGGCTGCATTTGAAGAAGATGACGATTACATTGTAATTGCGCAGCTGGTAGTTAATCACTTTATCTAAGAATTTTATTTATTTTAATGTATGTTTCCTTCTACTCTTGTCTGTGTTAATTATGCACTGTTTTGTACTACGCCACTTTGTGTGTAAATTTGTCAATAAAGAGAAGAAGGAAAAATTAAAATAAATCTTGCTGCCTTATAGTCGACTACTGTTCTGAAATAATATTGGTGCTTATTTATTATAGTAACATTTGGAAAGGTATAATTACCTTAATTCAGCTACTTTGAATACTTTAACCTGAAGGAACCCATGTAGGTAATGGTGAATATTCTGCTGTGTATATGCCCTAAACTGTAGTATTTCTTTCTGTTGTATTTCTGCAGAACATACACACAAACACAAGTTCACAAATCTAGCCTAAAGTCTGTTTTAGTGCCCTGGAGAATGAAGACTGGGATCCTGTCACCAACAGAGTCAGCCAGTACAGTCCTCCTGTTTCCTTCATTTCACACTGTGTTCAACTCTGCATGCTGTTGCCCGTCTCCCCGGCTGGGCTTCAATAAACATGGCTCTGTAAGACATCCTGAGTTTCTGAGATCATCTGCAAGAGTTGACCTGCTCCCAAACTTTTCAACCTTTACCACAACAGAACTATGATTACTAAAATTACAAAGGCTGTAAAGGATCTATGTCAAAGGGATCCTACAAAAAATGTTATAATAGGAGGTGATTTTAATATGGTGCTGATGGCTTGATATTACCTCCTGCCTGATCTTCGTAGTGTGTTTAAATTGAACAGACATGGTACACTGAAAATCATGATACCTGAATTATCCTATGGTTTAAACCTGATAGTTCAAACAAATCCAGATCAGATTTTTGGTTAGTGTCAAAATATTTCTCTAGCACCTCTTAACATATTACTGTGTGTAAACCATTTTCTTAAACCTAAACACAGAAGTTCAGCAGATTTCTGTAGACGAGAACAAATGAACCATGAGTGGAATGTAAAGGCTCTGATAATAAAGATAATAAAAAATGTACAGACCCTAATAATATTTCTATAGTCATCTTCTAGTTCTACAGTAAACTGTCCTCTTCCTCTTATTTTGGCATAGCTCTTAATACTTTCTTTGAGCACACTGAGAAACGGATCACTACAGTGGATGAAAGTTTCACAAGTGTGTGTGTGTGTGTGTGCGTGTGCGTGTGCGTGAGCGTGTGTGTGATGCAGACATCAGTATGGATGAAGTGGAAGAGAAAAAGATCTTGGTGGCACACAGAACAGAGCAAGTAAGAACTGCTTACTTGATTAAGTGATTATTGAAATGTGACACAATAAGGTAATTATTTTACGACAAAATAAGGATAAGGAAGTTTAACTGACATAAAATGTATTGCATAATAGATGTAATGTATCATTTTCTGCACACTATTCTGTCCTTGTAATTTTGAACTTTATTGTGCATAGAATGTCAGGTTTGTATAAGAAGAAATCAACACTGCTTTTACAGAAAGGTGGGGTAGAAGCAATAACCAATAAAGACAAAGCTTATTGATGTTTTTCAAGCAGTAGTTCGGGTAATGTAGGACAAATCTGTTGGCAGTTAATAAGTGTTGAACTGATATTCTGATAATGAAAATCCAACTAGTTTGTACTTCTCCATGAAAGAATTGAGTGATGCCATTAATTCTGGTGCAGACACTACCCCTGGGAGAGATGGTTTATCATATGAATTATTTAAAAATCTGGATGACTTAGTACTTGAGGACGTTCTTGTTCTGATTAATACTGTGTGGGGAGAGGGTTGTTTGCCAGTAGAATGAATGAAAACATGTCGTTATAATCCCTATCTTGAAACAAGCCAAAAATGCAAGTGACCCGAGCTCGTATCGGCCCATTGCATTAACATCAGTGTTTTGCAAAAGCCTGAAAAGAATGATAACAAATATCGTTTACTTTTTAGAAAGTAAAGGACCTTTTACTGAATTTCAAAATGGTTTTAGAAAGAGAAGATCAACAATGGAGTCAGTAGCAGTTTTAGATCAAGATATCAAGAAGGCATTTCATAATAAAGAGTGGTAAGTGTATTTTTAGATATTGAGAAAGCTTATGACTGCTTGTGGAAGGAAGGACTGATGATTAAAATAATATATGATCTAGGAATTAGAGGCAGAATGTTTAATTGGAATAAAGATTTTTTTATGAATAGAACAATACAAATGCAAGGGTGAGGATGTAGATCAAATTGTGTTAAAACAGAAAATGGTACCCCTCAAGGAAGTGTCATGAGTCCAGTCTTATTTAATATAATGATAAATGATATATTTAGTAATGTTGGAAGACGGATTGCGAAGTCTTTATTTGCAGAGGATGGGGCCATTTGGAAAGAAGGTAGAAACACAGAGTTATTTCAAAACAAATGCAAAAGGCTTAAGTTACTGTCGAGGATTGGGCAGATAAATGGGGATTTAAAGTTTCTGTGGCAAAGTCTAAATTTATGATTTTTTGCCACAAGAGAAAGGTACCAGAATTTGGATTATGTATGTATGCTTCCCCTCTAGAGAGAGTGAAAGAATTAAAATTTTTGGGTGTCTGGTTTGACGAATGAATGACATGGGATGTCAGGATGTTAGGAACATTTTGTCAAAATGCGACTGGGCGGCAGAGAGGAGTTCCATGCATTTAGTATATCAGGCAATGATAAGGGCCCTAATTGTTTATGGGTGCTTTGTTTATGGTATTGCAGCCCAGTCGGTGTTAAGGAAGTTAGATATTCTGCAGGCTAAGGCACTGAGACTCTGTTGTGGAGCTCTCAGGACATCTCCAATTCCTGTTCTGCTTCTGCTTCTGAAATGGGTGAAATGCCCTCATGTTTAAGGCGTGTTAAGTTGGGAATGTAGTATTGGGTTAAATTGAGTGGGTCTAATCTAGCACTCCAAGCTAGGTGCCTTATGCAAGGATCGTTGCACTCTGGCAGAAATATAAGAAAAAAATCATTTTTTTAATGCATAAATCAATGGACAATAGAATTGAGAATGATGCAAGAAAACATGGCACTTTACACAATTCAACTACCTATTCCTTATTGGTTCATGCAAGACCTGGATATTGATTTAACTTTTTTACAAGAAAAGAACAAATATGTGATTGCCTTAAAATTGGAACAATATCTGAACAGTGGAAATATCTGAAATTTTTTTACAGATGGTGCCAGGGAACCACAGAGTCGGAGAGCAGGTTTTGTGGTGTATATAGCTCAACTGGACTTAGGATTCGCAAGAGAATTACAGATGGAAGTTCTGTCTTTACAACAGAACTACTGGCAGTTCTTTGGGCTCTGTAGTGGATTGAGGATGTGAAAATAAGTGAAGCCTTAATCTGCGCTGATTCTGCAGCTGCCCTGATGGCCTTGGAAGGCGGTAAAGCAAAAGCCAGTCCTGATATCATAACTGAAATTTGAGCTGTATTATATAGAATTACAAAGATTGGTAGCAATGTTATGTTGTACTAGGGTCCCATGGCATGCTGGAGTTGAAGGCAATGAAGTAGCAGACTGTTTAGCAAAATCAAGCTTAAGAAGTTAGAGACAGATTTAAATATATTATGGAGAAGAAACTAAAAGAAAAAAGTAAACAGAGTATTGAAAGGGAATGGCAAAGATTTGGGGAAAATCAGACCAAGGGGAGACATTATTACTCTTTGCAAATTCAGGTTAAAAAAGTCAGGCATGATAGATCCAGAAGAGATTCTGTTAAAATTTGTAGGTTAAGACCTGGGCATTGTGGGTTGAATCAGTCCCTATCGGAAAGAATCCTAATGAGCTTTGTAAGTGTGGGAATTCTGAAACAGTGGAACATGTTTTACTGAAATGTAACAAATATAATTCAGAAAGGAGCCTTTTATTCAAAAGATTATCAGAATTGGAAGTTCTGTCATTCTCAGTCAAATCTATATTGGGTTAAATGAGAACCACCACTTGTCAAAGTAGTATTACAGTTCTTACACGATACAGGGCTATATATAAAAAATTGAAGTAATACCATTTTCATTGTAGTGACTTCCTGAGGAGGGCAGTAATACGCCTAGAAGCGTCTAAACTGCCGTAGATCCATAAGAATAAGAAGAAGAAGAAGAAGAAGAAGAACACACCTGCGCACAGCGAGAGCTTTCAGTTTGAAATATTGGCGGTTAATTCAAAATGCACGGTCTCACAGTCTATGGTCTCACCGTGCAGTTATACATTTTCTTTGTGTTTGGTGTCTTTCAGAGAGGTAAGAAAGAGAGTTTCTCATTTTATTTCAGCCTATGTGATTTATTTTTTAAGTGCCTGAAGCAGCGGCGTCGTTAGCCCTAAGTTATAGCCCCGGACGTTTTTTGAAAAGCCCCGGATCTCTGAAGGATTTTGAAAAAACCGAGAACAAAAGGCCGAAAATTGAACTTCATTCGCTTAACTACTGTTATGTGCGCGAGAGCGAGTGAGAGAGAGATTATTGTTACTTATTGTCCTGCACATCAGCAGAATAAGATGATCAAGCTGTAGCTCTTTGTCTGTCCTCTCTGCTCCACCTGAAGCTGTGAGCTGCACTTTATCAGAGGCGCTGAAATTAACACGGCTCTGGCTCAGGCGATTTTGGAGCTGGCTCATATAGGAGGCGGTCAATCACTCACAGTCCACATCAGTCGCGGACAAAATGTGGCCAATGTTAAGGGA
>JAPMOB010250185.1:0-13761 GCA_029875015.1 Lepomis gibbosus | reverse complement strand
CCACCGGGCAGGTAACTGGGTCCAGCATGCATTCTCTGCACCATGTGGAGAAAACATTCCATTTGATGCCGTACATCCTCTGTGTGGATGGGGCCCTGGAGCTAAAGAGGGTCTCGACTGCTCCTGTCGTTAGGCCCGCCTCTAGGTACTGCGCCCCCTCAAGGGCCAGACCCACAGCCGCCACAGGGCGGGGCAAGGGTGAAGAACCCGGCCCCCTTCCCAGGACAGCAGGTCTCTCCTCAGAGGGACCTGCCATGGCGGACCTTCCAGGAGATCCAGCAAGTCCGAGAACCACACTCGGGTTGGCCAGAACGGCGCTAGTAGAAGTAGTCGAATACCGTCCTGGCGGACCCTCTCCAGGATCCCCGGGAGCAAAGCGATTGGGGGAAATGCGTACAGACGTAGCCTCGGCCACGAGTGTACCATGGCGTCCAGCCCTAGTGGGGCCGGGGGTATCAGGGAAAAACCATAGAGTACAGTGCGTAGTCTCTTGAGGCGCAAACAGATCCACGTCTTTGGGCCCGAACCTTCCGCACAATGACTCCACCACCTCGGGGTGGAGTCTCCATTCCCCGGGCCTTAGCCCCTGCCTCGACAGCAGGTCTGCTCCCTGATTTTGCGTCCTCGGGAGATACATCGTCCTGAGCGATAGTAACCTCTGCTGGGACCACAGGAGGATCTGACGCGCCAGTCTGTACAGAGGGCGCGAGCGCAGACCACCCTGGTGATTCAGATTGGAGATCGGGCAGGAAACTCCTTAGAGCCTGGAACACCGCCAGCATCTCGAGACAGTTGATATGCCACTCGGATTGATGCACCTGCCAGGACCCCCTTGCAAAGCAGCCGCCCATGACTGCGACCCAGCCCGTGAGGGAGGCGTCTGTCGAAATGACCAGCTGGCAACAAGACCCTCCCAGCACTGACCCCTGGGACAGGAACCAAGTTTCCTTCCAAACTGATAGAGAACGAAGACACTTGCGTGTAACCCAAATCAGACGGAAAGGATTTCCCCTCGGGGGAAAAACCCTTGGTCCTTAGCCACCACTGCAGGGGTCTCATGTGCAGCAGTCCAGATGGTATTACGCTGGATGCAGCCGCCAGGAGACCCAACACTCATTGAAAGTGTTTTATAGTGATGGCGTGGCCTAACTTCACCCCTTTCATGGCAGCCAATATGGTGTTGACATGTGCCGGAGACAATTGTGCCCGCATCGTTGTCGAATCCCATACTACCCCTAGGAATGTAGTCCGTTGGGTGGGCGCCAGCACACTTTTCTTTGCGTTGAGCCTCAGCCCTAACTGCAGCAGATGAGCCAAAACGACATCTCGATGCCGAACCGCCAACTCTCGAGACTGGGCTAGGATGAGCCTGATGTAGTTGAAAATCAGGATGCCCTGGAGCCTCAGCGGGGCCAGTGCTGCATCCATACACTTGGTGAATGTGCGAGGGGAAAGTGCCAGGCCGAATGGAAGAACCCGATACTGGTAAGCCACTGGTAAGCGGGAGGGGAGAAAAGACTCCCCTACCCCGGTCTTCAGGACCTCTTCTTCCCTGAGCTCCGTTGGGACTGGATGAACGTCCTCAGATTGCGTCTCTCAGAAGGCTGAGGTTGAGAACGCCGCCTCGCTGCCCCAGCTCCTCGGGGGGGGGGGNCGACACTCTGCTTCCTCTCCTCTCGGTAGGAGCTCATAGAGGTAAGAGACCTAGGCCTGGCAGCCTCAGCTGCCTTGGGTCCAGACCGACGAGGGAGGTACTGGCGGAATGCTTCGCCCTGCGTCTTCATGTGCTGGAACCGATCCACCACCGAGTCCACCCCGTCACCGAAGAGGCCCGCCGTGTTCACCGGTGCATCGAGGAGGAAGCTCTTATCCTTCTCAGATATGCCCGTGAGGTTGAGCCATAGGTGACGCTCTGTGGCCACCAGAACCGACATGGACCGACCAATGGAGCGGGCTGTTTCTTGGTGGCCCGGAGAGACAGGTCCGTGGTTCTGCGAAGCTCCACCAGATCTTCCTCAGAGGAACCATCTCCTGTAGCAGGTCAGCTTGGTAAGCTTGAAGCACCGCCATGGTGCGCAAGCTCGCACCTGCCTGGCCCGCTGCCATGTACGCCTTCCCCATGAGCGTAGATGTGGTGCGACACGGCTTGGAGGGAAACGCCGGCTTCTCCAGGGAGGACGCAAGTCGAGGGGAGAGATAGCTCGCAAGCCCATCCTCCACCCGAGGCATCCTCCCTAACCCCCATCACATTACTGTAGTTCAGTGATCGAGGTGTGGAAAGCCGTGTAGAGAAGGGTCTGCCCCATGATTTACTCAGTCCATGATGTAAATCAGGAAAGAATGGCAGAGACCGGCGTGGAGGTGGCGCGTGGTGCTTAAGAAACCTTTCATCAAGCTTACCACTAGCCTAGTGGTGTCTGCTCCTCCTGTGGCCAGTTGATGTTGAGCTTAGCCACAGCTCTAGTCACCACCTCCAGCAGCTCGTCATGAAGACGCCGCCCCGACACCTGGAAGTCATCGTCCACTATGCTGAGCACAACCACCTCCTCGGAGTCAGATTGCCCCTTCGAGAGCTGCCCGGGCGTGCTCCATCCCCAAACATGAGACATACATCTCATGAGAATATCCATCCATGATGTACCGAGGGCAAGGAAAAACACACTGTACTTCTGGTTGCCGGACATACTGGTAGACTTCTTCAGGTAAGACACAATGCCTGCAGGACTGGAGCTTTCTTCAAACAACATACAGAGCGCCTGCTGAATAGAAAAAAGCTAATGATAAGTGTGTACAGGTGTGCCTTATACTCCTCCGGTTATTCCGAAAACCCTGCCCTTGCACTGAAAACCCTGACCTTGCACTGAAAACCCTTACCTTTCACCAAAAACCCTGCCCTTTCACTGAAAACCCTGCCCTTACACTGAAAACCCTGCCTTTGCACTGAAAACCCTTACCTTTCACCGAAAACCCTGCCCTTTCACTGAAAACCCTGCCCTTACACTGAAAACCCTGCCTTTGCACTGAAAACCCTGACCTTTCACCGAAAACCCTGCCCTTACACTGAAAACCCTGTCCTTGCACTGAAAACCCTGCCCTTTCACTGAAAACCCTGTCCTTGCACTGAAAACCCTGCCCTTGCACTGAAAACCTTGCCCTTACACTGATACCCTGCCCTTACAGTATTTTCACTTCAGTCATCCTTACAAGACTGCAAACCGAAATGAGAGCACATAATCACACAGCTGTATTTGTTGTTACATCATAACTTTTCACAGTTCTCCTAATTTGAAATTACTATTTTTGGGGCTGTGTCTCTGTGGGTTCTGTGCTTTTATGTAATAACTGTCCTTTTATTCAAAAAGTTGTAAAGAAAGCAAATAAAGTATATTATAAAGCAGTGGAAGGCGGGTTAGAGGGAATAAAAAGTGACCGCCCAGACAGAACACACACAACAAAGTGAACACACCCGCAGCGAGGCAGGGATCATTCACTTGGTCAACTACACCTGGCATTCTATTGGTTCAGGGATTGCACAAAAAATCCACGAGCAGAGCAGAAATCTGGGAGCAAACATTTTACGTGCGCTCATAACAGCCCAGGCGTGAGAAGATGGACTGAGGCCGTGCAAGAAATCTGCAAGCAACAACATATCTGAGTGCAAGCACATAGTTTGAGCAGAAGGGCAGTGTATTGAGGAAAAGCATTACAAATATTAAGGTGAAATCAATAAATCATGCTTCCAAATTGAAAGACCATGCTCATGAATGACGATAGTTTAAAAATAATCCCATAAATTATCAGTGTCTGACTTAGGTACTGTGCATGTCAACATCCATTTCATAATTACTAGGAAACTTGGCCTTATTTTACAGGGAAGAATCAATTGAATTCATGTACAAGTAAACTAAGACGGCATTGCAAATGTCCAGTGTGTTTTTGCAGCAGGAAGGAAAGGGAAAGGGGAAAAACAGACTAAAAACCCACATCTGGGTCATGCTCAGTTCAAATCAGATCCTTTTTCTCCCTGTTCAAACCCAACCAAACTACCAAGAGCAATCGGCTTTGTACTCACAGGGATTTGTAAAACTATTTATATCATGTTTCCTTTTTTGGCTTTTCAAAGAAATGTGTGTAAATGTTTATTAATTTATTCCAGACACAACATACTACAAGCCACAGCACGGACGTCCTTTTAGGACAGTAATTCCTCAAGGATCTGCATCAGTGGGTATAAATCATAGCCAGACGTATTAGAAAATAAGTCAGTGTATTACCTTAAAGCAACAGATGCATTAATAAACAACACAAATGAGTGTGGGATCAGTTGCCTTTCAGCAGTACTGTGTTTTTAAGTAGTGGTAGAGTAGGCAAATCTGACGTGATTTGTTTACTTGGGGATTAGATGTGCCCAGAGTGCTCTCTAAAATCTGGATTAAAGTCACATGTGCATCACACAGGAAGACTGTGTCTGATATATTATTCTTGGAAGTTATGACTTTTTTTTAGTAAAGCTGTGTCTTATGCATTACTGTCATTAGAACCAGACTGAAGGAGCTTGACAGCATTGTGGCCTCAGCTCCTCAAATTCTGCAGAATGGTAGTCGTTGAATGTCAAAGTTGTAAATCAGGACTCAATTAAATGTGTGATAGAAAGACTTTATTTATAAAATTTGACCTGAAAGCATTACATTCTGAACATTTTCTGAAGTTAGTAGTGATGTTGTTTCGGAAGATGATGGATCTTCAAGTGTGCTAATCATCTTGTTTTTTGCACTGAGAAACCATCTGAATTGTTGTTATCAGAGTCCATTCCAAAATGATAAACGCCATAAAAAGAATAAAGTAAAAGCACCTGGGTCCAGCTCTGTTCTTAATGTGCACAGACTTGAAATTTATATCAATTTTTCTAATCTAACTTTAACCTTAATTGCACACATCAGAGTGGCCAACCAAGGAATAGCCTTTAGCTTACTCTTTCTTCACCAACCTATCTACCCAAGGTTGAATGCTAAAGGGGATGCAAAACAGCTTAGACAACCCCATTATAACTATGGTCATGTACTCAAACAAACAAACAAAAACATTGGCAATACAGCCATTAAACTATGTTGGTGTATAAAAAATGTTCACTTAAGGCGGTCAAGTCAGATACATCACTGGTACAGCTTTCTATGTTCACTAGAAAGATACAATACTGCACGTCTGCAGCAAGCGTCAAGCAGTTTGTGTTCCGTGCATCTTCGCCAAATTATGGCACATGGATCTATTGCTGCACTAAAAATAAATAAATAAATAAATATGAAATAAATAAAAAAAACACAGTGAACAAAAAAGCCCATGATTACATAAATAGATAAAGACTTTGCTCAGCAACTGTAGTGGATGGTGCTGTAAAACCCATAAAGTAATAAGATCCTGTTCCTTGGCTTTATGGGTTGCTTCAATCTGGTTGATGCCAACAAAAGTCCATGTAAGCCTTAATTGAAATGTTGACACTGTAGTCAGTGCAGTGTTAAGGGAAGAAAGCCTGGTATTTAGCTCACTTATTTATTAATGTGACTCAGCCAGCTCCAAATGTTACAGAGGCAATAGTAGCCAAATTCATTGTTCTTATGATTTTGATAGTTTGATAATGAAGACAGAGAGCTTTAGAGAAGACAGTGTTATGTAGGGAATTCTAGGCAGGGTTGGTTGCACAAAGATTTGACTGTGGCTCAAATCTAACAGTCCAGTTTCAGATAGACATCAATAAATTCAATTGTGCAAAGCTTTCTTGACAATCTGAAAGCTCTGCCAGTCAATATTTTCTACATCAGCATTGAACATACTATAACCATGCCAAGGTCCAAACAGCAGAGAGAAAAAGTTAGCAACTACCTTGTGAATGTAGTGGAGCATTTAGCAGCTAAAGGCCAGATATTGTCTCTGGTGGAGACCAAAACAGGGATAATAGGAGAGATAAGGTTTTGAGTAACATAGGTCATGTTGCCAGAAACTGAATGAAAGATAATGTGGATTTAAGTCTACTGGATGTGTAAATAGGCAACTGATTGCTAACACATTAGCCAAAACCTACTTTATAATATGACATGATGTCCAGGGTTGTGTTTTTCAGCTTGCTGTATAGATCTTATGTAGCTTTATTCCAAACCTGTCAATTTCCACTCGCATCTCAGTTATTTTAGCAAAGTAGGTTTGGCGTTGTGTTCACTGACAGCTGTTTGCCCTGATTGAAGAAACAATCAAAAGCTTGAAAACATTGTGGTCTCTGGAAGGCTGTCACCTCTGTTTTGTGGGTCGCATATTGATAGTAGGCACTAGGCAGAGTTGCAGAGTAAACTGTGATTTTTGTACAACTGGCATTAGACTAGTCTAAAAACAAATCTTGTGCAACCAGCCCCACAAGGTTGTTGGAGTATGATCAGGGTAAATGTGAGCTTGTGATATGATTATGTTAAGAAGGAGAAGCTCTATAAGTGGTCCAGTGGAGCGGTGATATGTGAACCAGAGTTGGAGATATTCATACCCAGATGTCCTCTGATATTCTAAAGCCATCCAGCAAAACCTGTTGCTCCATCTGAACATGCAGAATGGAATCAACTATCTCTCTCTTTAAGGTCAAACAGTTTTCACAGTTTATTCTCTTACTGCTAGGGTTAAGCTAAAACCCAAACAGACTCAGCAGTACACACACCAGTAGATCAGGTTAAAAAGGATGTAGGCGCCAGGGAAGATCATGCGAGAGTAGGTGTCGATGGCATGGGTGTTCTGGATGATACGGAAGCCACGGATGCCCTTCTTCTTAGTCCCTGTGGGCTCATTGTCCAGAGAGAGATGCACCACCATTCGCTCCTGTTTTTCTGACGCATCCTCAGCCACCATGGAGGCCCTTGTGTACCCTGCCAGGCTGTTGGCGTCTGCCTCACTGTATGTCCCGTCCAGCATCATGGTTCTGGTGTGGGACATGCCACAGGTGCAGGGCATTGTTTGAGACTGGGCCAAAGAGTGGAAAGAAATTAAAATTGATTACAAAGTTGAAAGCAACATTTGTAGTCAAATGCCATTTCTAAAAAGATCACTGTACCTGCTCTCTGATCTTTTCTCTGAGCTTGCGGTCTTTACCATCCCTCACGGTCGTTAGGTAGTTGACGGCAGCGTATTCAAGCACAGACAGGAAGACAAAGACAAAGCTGACCCAGAGGTAAATATCCACAGCCTTTATGTAGGAAACCCTCGGCATGGAGGCATTGACTCCAGTGATGATGGTGGACATGGTGAGCACTGTGGTTATACCTGAAACATACAGGAAGAAGCCATTTTATAAACTGAAATAAACTCAGTCTCTAAGTCAAACTGCTGCACTGATTAACTGTACTGTAAGCACATTCACAGCTCATTCATGTTTCTGTCTGGCTGATGATGAAGCCAGTAAGTAAATTTCCCAAAATGTTGAATTTTCTTTTAACAGTTGGATTCCACATATTCCTGTGCAACTAGGTTGTGCTCTTAGTTCACTGTGATGTGATTTGGACACACAATTTTGAACATGCAGGACGGTCATTATGTTGCATATGTCTTCTTACCTAATGAGACTCTTGCAGGGACTGCCCTGCGGTCAATCCAGAAGGACACCCAGGACAGCATGACCATCAGAGTGGCAGGGAAGTAGGTCTGCAGCAGGAAAAAGAAGATGTGACGCCGCAGAGTGAAGTTGATGTACAGACGATTATACCAGCCTGGGGACAGGGAAGAAGTAAAATACAGCGGATATTTGCAAATTGTTTTATTTGTCAGAGGCAGAACAGAGAAATTGTGTGTTAAAATGCAATATGAATTGAAAAGAGAAAATTGCTTTGGAAAACAACATCTATGACAGCTGAGCACAGCGAGGTAGAACATAATAACAGTGTAAGAGAAATTTATGAAATATATTAAACTAAAGTTTAAAAAGTGGTGTATTTGTCACACCAGCATTGTAGTTTTTGAGTTTTTCTTTCCTTTTCCTTCTTAGAAGAAGACCTTTCTCTGGATACAGTGTTAATATTGTTGGTTGTGTAAAACGTCATTGAGCAAAGACAAACAATTATTTTCAGAGTCAACAGCTTCTACTGTTTCCTTTATGTTTAGTATCACTATTTTGTATCTTTGAAAACGGTTATCAGTGTCCTTCTGACTGTGGATTGAGAGTTGTTTTTGTAAATACACTACTGACTTCAAATGTCATTCTTTTTAATTAAAATACTCCATACTGGGGTGGGGCTATAAGTGCTGTGACTAATATCAAATCATGTTTATCAGTGCGCAACAGCTGTGCCGCCCTGTTGTCCTATGAGTTAACTAAGCTATTTTCACAGCTGACATTTGGACTTGTCTTAGTATAAAAAGCGCGCAAGTGTTGCTAATGACATTAATAATGACCCTATTACATTCCACTATTCCAAACAAGGACCCTGAAGCAGCCAAATAAAATTCAAACATTGTTACTGTGATATGTCAAAATGTCTAGAGTGAAAATGGCCTATTGTTCTCTTCACTAACTCAGAATGGGGAAAAAATAAGAAACTACACATACTGAATATTGATGTAACCAAACCATCTGAGAAATGATGTGTAAAAGCATTTTGGATTCAGTACCAGAGACGGATGAAGGCTGTTTGATGACTTTGTAAATGCAGCTGCTTTAACAGTAATGTTACATTGTCACTCAAACAGCAAATATTGGTCACTGAAAAAATGTTTTCTACAATGTAGGTTAGAATTAGGGCTGCTTTCTATTTTGCAAAAAATATAGAAGATATTACTGTCAGATAGGACAGTGTGCTGAGGCAGGCCAACAGGTGTTAGGACCCAATAACACACACTAAATATGGCTGAAAAGTTTCAACTGATTTATTAAGTAAAACATAAAGTTCAAACAATCCAAATGTAAAATTGAAGCAGCAATGATTGGGGTCCGAGCAAGTCATTGACATTTTCAGAGGAGAAGACCAGATGCATATTACGTAAGAGATTAAAGTGATGAAAGAATTTGGATTCAAAGCTAAGCCTTTTTTGAGATAATTATGGAAACGCAAACTTGATTTTTACAGCTTCACCGTGAGATCAGAGTGTGTCATTGTTTGTACCTTACTAGTTGAAATGTTCAGTCTGCATGCAACATTTTGTCTTTGCAAGTTTTAAGGTTTAAGCTGCACAAACAGAGAGCGAAGAAAGTGTCACGGGATCCAAGTAAAATAGTAAAACCTTGACTCACTAAGGTCTGAACAGCTGACATTTTTTGTAATAAGCCACACCCACTTTAAGCAATCATAATCTAATTTTGAGCATTAATTGACAGGGGCGTTTCCAGGCTCTTGAAATGTTGGGGGCTTAACCCAGCCCAGAATTATTTCATGTTTTAATTAAGACAGAAACTCCTTTAATAGCATCTGTGTTTTAGAAGGTTTTCTGTTCATGTTCAAAACTTTCTGCAAATTAACAATCTCTCCCACATATCTGTGTTCTATGACTTTTGCAGGAGACAAAAGTCGTAATATTAAAAGAATAATAATAATAATTGCAATCTAATCAGAATAAAGTCATGATATTTTAACAAAATCTACCTGCGCCTCTGCTGTGCATTATCCTGTGTTATTGCGCTTCTGTTACGGTAGTAGGCTACCCCCTTTAGACTGTCTGACAGACAGAGAGTCCGTCTGGGACTATAGGCTACGAGGTAGAAAACTAAAACTGAAAACACTTCACACTACACATCCACACAAATGTTAACGTCAAGACCTCTGATAAAGTGCAGCTCACAGTCGCTTCAGAGAGCATCCTGGAGTAGAGAGACAGTCCCAAACAGAGCAAAGGTGTCTCTAAAGCTTTGTGCAGACTACACGATGCTCAGTGTTGGCCGATGTCCGTGCTGTTCCCACAACTTGCAGTCTTGACGGGAGTCTTGAAGTCGTTGTGGCGTTCAAACTACGTGACTGATCGGTGACAGGGGGCCGCACGATACACGAGTTGACAGCGACTGTGTCATCTGACGCTGGTCTCCAAACCACGTTTTGTCAAGAAAACACACGTGAAATGTGAAACGGAAAATGACGCAAACCTACACATGAAGCAGCTGTTGTTTGTTATTATAAAGATAGCAATTATAAAGACAAAGAATCTGTTTGAAAGAATGGATCAGCACACACAGGTAGCAGGGATTGTCTGAGCTACAGAGAGAGCTGGAGGGGAGTAAAATGTGTTTTGCAGTGAAAAAGTAGCTGCCTGCTGACAAGCCCTGAAGCTGTCTCTCTCTCTCTCTCTCTCTCTCTCTCTCTCTACGGGGGACCTTCAAACTTCAAAGTAAATGATGCAGTCGGCTATTATTGTGAGTAAACCTGCGAAACAGACATAAAGATTCTTGCATAATAATACAGAAAGTATTTTTGATGTTGTTGTTGAGTTACATTACAATCAAAACATTGGGGTTAAAGCCCCGGAAAAATGACCTGGCGACACCAAAGTTAACCAAGTAGTGACCCTAGATTGTAGAAACCGAATTTTGTACAAATCCATGCAGCAAATTAATAGGTATTAACTTTTACATGTGTGGCACCCCTAGTAGAAGAATATCCCAAGACAGCTCAGCAAAGCTCGGACCGAGCATCCAGACCTCCAAGTTTGGTTACACTAGCTTAAGCCAACTTTGATTTATGAGCATTTACGTAAAATTATAAAAATACACAAAAGTAAAAAAATTATGGGAAAAAAACAGATTGATGTGTCAAATTGATTTTTAATAATTTTGGATCAGTGCTGTATGTAGATGATCCTGCCAAAGATAATAGAAAAAATGTAGCAAGACATGTACTGTCCTGCTTCAAGTGTGTCATGCAAAAAAGTTGAAAGGGTTGCCCAGCTAGGAGATGGCGATGTAAAAAAACCTGACTTTTACTACAATTTCAGTCAAACAAACTCTGGTACAGATTGTTTAAAGTGTAAACGTGGCCCAACCTTCATCCGACCCAACTGCAATTGCGCAGTGCCTTTTTTGAAGTTAACAGGCTCTTGTAGTCAGTGCTGATTGTCTCTTTAATTACACTGATAACTGCCTCATATGACAGACAAATCTGGAGACAAAGGCACTGTGTGCCTTGGCAGAGTGTGACAAGGTCAGATATTTACTATGTGATAATAGGGCTGAAGTTTCTGCTTATCCCCGCTCCAGAATTCCTGTACTATGAATGGATGACCTTGGCACACATGTGGTTTATTTGCAAAAAGGGTAGTTTGAAATCTTATTAATCCAAACAAAAAAAATCAATATTGCATTTGGTCCAGACCAAAGCAAGTGAACTCGACCAATTTGATGCCTCATTGAGGTTCAACTCAGCCAATTCAATTTCTTCTAACTCCACAAAATCAGGGCCTGATACTCGTATGCAGGCAACAAGGCAAAAAGAGAACTGAGGCTCCCTCCCTACTGATTCCCTCTGTGTTCTCCAACTTGGCTTGGTTATACATTGACTAAACATGGATTTATTTGAGAATATGCACCATGTAAGCTGGTTATGTCAAAAATATAGATTTTTTGATACATATTGATTCTGAATATTTTAAACATTTTTAATTCTTATTTCCCACAGTATTGATATTCTCCCCGACAGCTAGTGACACACACACACCGCTGCAGTGCCACATAGCTCCGCCTCCTCTCACTCACAATGCCATCGTCTTGTAACTCTCTCCTTTGCTCTGGTTCATGTTTTTTTTCTGACATGTGGTGTTTTTTCCTGGCAAAGTTGTGTCAAGTCCTGCCCTGCTGTGCTATGATTGCTTAGTAGCCTACTCATTGACACTCCTGATATTGAAGATATTGTACAATATATAATGCAAATATAAATGTTCAAGTCTTCATATCTACAGAGGAAGTGCAACTTAATTTAAAGAAAGGAAATTAACTAATGCTGTTCTGCTTAACCCACAGTACTAATAGATTTGCTTAATTTTTAAGATTGGATGATTAGATAATTTAGTAGATAAAGAGCAGTCACCCTTTTGGCTATTGATTACCCACCATCCTACCTGTGCTGCTGTAGAAAGCCAGTCTGGAGGTAGTGTGAAACTTCTGGATGAGAAACTGAGACAGTGAAATCCTATCATCTGTGCTCAGGGACTCATCACCGCTTTTCCAATACAACATCAGGTCTTCATCTGTGTAAGCATCTGAAGGACAGAAAGCATGAATGTAATATAGAGTTGTATAGACTATAGTATAGAGTTGTACTAGTTTCAGTGTCAGCAGCAGTACATGGATCTCTGCTGAGGCTAAAAAAACGAATTAGAATATACTGCAAATTTTTAAATGTTCAACTGAGTCTTGAATTAAAGCCAAACAAATAAATTCCTAACCTTATTTTCATCTATTTTGGTGTCAAAATAATTTGAAAAATGTAGCGTAATTGCTTATTTCCAACGCCACTGAGCATTCCATTATAAACTCAGACAAGCACTGAAAATTGCATGAAACTTAAATTGTGTAAAAAGTATGAATATGAAAAAGTTTAATCAATATTAAAAAGGCCCAAAGATTGTACATGTTTTTAAGATTTTAATAGTTTGTACGTGAATATATGAATTAGTGGGAAGAAGTTGAACGCAAGTGAATTAGAAAGTTTTCCTAATTGACTGCATTATAGTAATTTTTCAAATAAAGTTGAATACTTTGAAAAGTTTAATGCAATTTAAAAGTTGAATAATACCATTAATGTAGGACAGATGCAGAACATTTCCATATAAGAGATGTAGTTAAAGATAATGGAATGTATTAATGCTCTCTGGTGTGAAGACATGATGCAATTAACGTCCACCACCTTCACTTGTTTTGTGCTAACTTCTTACTGGCAAATAATAGTACACAGTAACAAAATAGAAATAAATACCAAATCGGTGTTTTTAGTCAGTGTGGTGCTCGTTCAGGCAACATGCTTCAATAATTAGGAGAACAATATTTCCACCTTCTTCTTAGCAGTATGGTGGAGGGTGAGGGCACATGAACACTTACAGCTCTCCAGCTCCAGCGTGCATGTCTGTGAGTCCAAAGGGAAACGACTGAAATCCATGTTGCAGGCTGCAGTAACTGTAACCCTGGGGAATTAAGAACAAGGTGCAAACATCACTGCTCTATGCATGATGCACCGAGACCTGACAGTCTCAGTTTGTTGGTGCACAAAAAACATATCTGTCAGCTTCCTGTCCTCACCTGAGGCTGTACAGCACGTGACCGTCGGGGAAGACCCGCAGCATGATGTTGTCAGTAGTGGTGTCATGGATAAAAGATCTTTTGGAGTGCACGAAGAACACATCAGGCACCCAGATTTTCTTCACCAGGCGCCCATCAAAGGTCATGCTCTTGTTGGTGGAGCTTGGGAAGGCAAGCCTCTCGTCCTTCCAGTAGTGTCTCAGATACAGGGTCATGGTGAAGTCCTGAGGGAGCGGGGGAGGGGTGACAGAAACAGAAACAGCCTCTGGATTAAGGCTCCACAAGGACTCCACTTCCTTGCTGCCTCTGGTTTATTTGATTCCACTGGGATTACACTGCTGTGGCCCGTGGCTGCTGGATTATAGGGATTGTTTATGACTTAACATACATGGTCAAGAGAAGTGCTGAACATATGTTAACTAAGTATAGTCCACTGCTTCCAGGTCCAAGCTGGGGCGCCGTAAAGGGGGGGTAAAGGATGACGATTCTCGGGGCCCATGACTAAGAGGGGGCCCAGAGAAGCC
>JAPMOB010250184.1:0-24531 GCA_029875015.1 Lepomis gibbosus | reverse complement strand
AAAGAAAAACATCCAAGCACGGCTGAAGTTTGCAAAAACAAACATCAAGTCCCCCAAAAGCATTGTGGGAAAATGTGTTACTTTCTGATGAAACCAAGGTTGAACTTTTTGACCATAATTCCAAAAGGTATGTTTGGCGCAAAAACAAAACGGCACATCACCCAAGGAACACCATACCCACAATGAAGCATGGTGGTGGCAGCATCATGCTTTGGGGCTGTTTTTCTTCAGCTGGAACCGGGGGTGGAGGGAATTATGAATAGTTTCAAATACCAGGCAATTTTGGCACAAAACCTTCAGGCACCGGTTAGAAAGCTGAAGATGAAGAAGTTCACCTTTCAGCATGACAACAACCCAACGCACACATCTAAATCCACAAAAGCACGGCTTCACCAGAAGAAGATTAACGTTTTGGAATGGACCAGCCAGAGCCCGGACCAGAATCCAATTGATTATCTGCGGGGTGATCTGAAGAGGGCTGTGCACAGGTGATGTCCTCGCAATCTGACAGATTTGGAGCGCTTTTGCAAAGAAGAGTGGGCAAATATTGCCACGTCAAGATGTGCCATGCTAATAGACATGCTAATAAAATCAAAAGGTGCTTCAACAAAGTATTAGTCTAAGAGTGTGCACACTTATGCAACCAGGTTGTTTGAGGGTTTTTATTTGTCATTTTTCCCCCTCAAGGATTTCAATTCGTTTTTTTCAATTGAATTGTTCACATTATAGGTCACATTAAAGGTGGAAAAAGCTCTGAATTGATTTATATCATAAGAACCTGGCATTTTAACAAGGGTGTGTAGACTTTTTTTTCCCACTGTATATGACCAAAAAACGCAAATGCTGCAAAAAATAATCTGCGATTGGTGTTTGCTTCAACTCACCTATGATGAAGTCCACGAAGCTTGCAACTTTCAGTCAACATCATGGTTACCTGCACCTCAGACGCATGATCTGAAGAATGGTTATCAGACAGAAAATCTGATTTTAAAAAACAATAGCAATCTGGGAGAACTAGAGTGACCTGTGCAATAACAAAGTTGAAAAGTTAAGGATATCATTTCTGTACTCTAACGTAGGGTTGGCCTTTTATTTGTTTCCCTGCACAGATTCCTCTGCGGACAGTCATTTGTAGTGGGAAACTTCAGAGGAATGCTGACTTGTGCCAAGCCCACGGAGGTCCAGTTTTTAATCTGTGTATGCAGCTTTGCCATCATCTAGTGCTAATGGAAAGCAGTATTGTTCCCTTCCCAAAAGGCACATGAGGAGGAAGTAAAGACTTTAACAAAGTCAAGACTGGCATTAGGATATTGTTCACTGAGTGGTATCCACCCCTCCCTGAGTAAACATAAGAGAATGGAGAGGTCAGAAGGCAACCGGCAGACAAAGCTGACACATGCTGTTAACAAAGAACCTGACAGTCTCACATAAAGGAGTCCTTTCACTGGCATGCAAAACCTGTAGCATGAGTAGCACATATTATTCATTACCTGTCAAATGTGTGTGCCTGTTTACTGGATTGAAACCATGTATGGCCATCTGCTGAAGCCATTACAAAAGCACCTACTATTTCTGATAAATACTGTTTGACAATCTACGAGGCTCAATAAATAAAAGGAATCGAAAAGCTCCACACTGTGAACTGAACTGTTACGTTTCAGTCCTTCGTCGGCCTTCGTCATTTGTCATACGTCTTTGGTGTTGCAGTAATTCACGGTATTTAAAGCATTACAGTTTCGGTCCAGTGACGTTAATTGAGTATTGCAGGGATCACTTTCCTAACCAACACACTTCTTACAAAAGCCACAGTGAGTTGCACATTAATATGAAAAATGGAAAACACACATGCCTTGACAGTATCTAAATTTCTTTGACAGCTGTGCATTCAACTGTGCTCTGCAGCCGGGGTTGGAGCGCATACCTTTCACTGTCTTCACAAAGACCTGCTTTTCCTTAGTGGGGTCCTTTTCATCCAGCAGCACGCCGTGGAAGATGCGGCCAAACGTGCCTGTCAATGACAAACCACAGGTTTTTTATTTGAGGAAAAGGGCAGGACAGAGACAGCCAAAGGCCTCACATGCAAACATCCAAATGTCACCTCACTCACAGGCTGTCATGCCCGACTGATCTTTGGATAGAGATGGACAGGCTTCTTTTTAAAAAGCTTTGTCTCTTAACGGGATTAGGCAGTATCGCCTCTTGTCTCACTGACATGAACCCAAACAAGAGAGATTCACTGGAGCTCAGAAGACCTTACATCACTTACACATACGGCGTGGAAAGGCAAAGTGAGCACGTTCATCATCTCCTTTGTCTAAACTGTCAGCCCATTGCTCCAGGACTTTACTGAGGTAAAATGCCATTTGAGAAGATAAACCATCAACATAAACTTAAAAAAAAATCAGAGCCCTAAGGCTAGCTCTGCGCAGTGTTTCAACAGGAGAGGAGACGAAGCACAACAACAGGGTTAGTGTGTAACTGTCTCCCTCGCGCCCCTACCTTCTCTTGTCAAGCCTGTCTAGACCTGCTGGCTCCCAAAAACAGAACCCAACTCAGAGTTCAACCGCTACTGAGACATGGCCTTGTAGGTTTTTACTTAATCGTTGTCTCTCATGATTTTAATATTCTTTTGCAGTACTTTTATAGAGGATCTCATGTATGAGGTTTGAAACTGAAATAAGAAAGAATTGTTTTAAAGTAAATTAAAAAGAATTTGAACAGAGCACTGCCTATGTTCTGATTTAATTTCTAGACAGAAACAATGCACATAAACCACCAGAGAGACCTTTAAGTGGCATTTTAAAACAGAACACCCACACTTTTCACTTCCATTGTGTTGCAGTCACCCTTGGGTAACTATTACATCATTCACGCAGCCACACTAAACCTCAGTGTGGGCAAATCTCCAGAAAGTGAAGGACAGTCTTGTTTAGCTCCATCACTCCATTACGATGTTGAATCGTCTCCAAAAGTATCCAGCGAGAAAAACTGATCGAGCCAAACTGAAGCCCAAACACTTGGTGTTTGTCTTTGATATAAAGCCAGAGAGAGAGATTTAGAAATGTCAACATCTAAGGCTTCCTGTCAATATGTAATACGCCTCAGCAAGAATGAACTTTTGCTATTTTAGGTTCATGGCAAGTGTTGGCACTGATCTGATGAGGCATGCTCATACACTACAAGAAAAAAAAAACAACAGTAGTCATGTTCATAGGTCACGTCTCCTTTTTTATCAGACACACAAATACACAAGAATAATAGGGATGTTCATGATTATGAAAATAAATGGACATTCTTGTATTTCCGCCTTCATTAAGCTATTGAAACTAAACAGAATTTAAATGTTTGTGCATGAAACTCTGTTCATCAGGATCTAGATTTCACCTGACAGATGTTTAGCCCTGTCAGACTCAACAACATTATGGAGCAACTTTCTTTTTTTCTCGCACCTTTTTCCAAAGTGACAACCTCGATAGTTACTATTTGCAGCTGTGAACACTTGCTAGTGGAAACTTGTAACAGAATAAATCTAAAAGATTCTAAAGCTCTTCTATACGGCGTCAGATTTATGACATAAGTTGTGAGCCCTTTAAAACATGCTAACCAGCAAATGATGTTAGATTCAGAGGGCTGTGATGCAATTATAATATACTTGTCGATGCATCTTGATTTTTTCCATGTGATTTCTGGATAATTACTATGTATTTAATTTGCACATTAAAATCTAAAAGAAAAGTCTCCTCCTTAGTTTAAAGGGACTAGCTTGCTTCCCTAATTTACTTTACCAGCCACAGCTCCACCTGGTGACCACCTTCTTCTCTTTAAAGAACAGTTTTCAGACTCCTCTGAAAACTGAAATATGATTTAATTGGTATCAGGATGTACATTATGTGTACAGGACAGAACTGTACACATGTTTAACTTGTACCAGATGTTCTCAACCCTGGACAAGTAAGTAGTAATGACATACAGCTATCATTAACACTTACTTTATTTACTCTGATTTAACTGGCGTTACATAGCAGCCATAGTACAGGGGAGATGTTAGCTAGCGCTATAACCGCCTTCACTTTCCAGCTGTTGGGGAAACGACCAACTTTTATTAACGGTCACGCTGTGACCTACAATGGATGTTTACTGCGAGACTGAAAACTTACTGCTAATATCTAAGAACTGTGCTAACTTTCACCGTCACTTTCTACCACTCTCTCTCTCTCATTCGCTCGCCCACTCATTCGCTACGCACACACAGGGCCCCCAGAGCCAGCACAGCGTTGAGTGTAGCAGTGCTCACACAGTGTGACAGTGAAAATCAGAAGTTGTCCATTGATAGTAAAAATTGTGTTAAATTTTAGTATGGTGGTAGCGGGTTATTCATTCTGAAGCAGTGGTGGTGTGCTGAACACAAGAGAACACTGGTCTCTGTTAGGTGCACACCACAAACTGTCAGGGTGCTGCACTTCAACACTTCAGACGCTACCTTATTAATTAATTAATCGTTTTTTTTCTCCCATCCCTACAATGAGTGTACAGAACTCAGCAGTCGAATAAAAAAAAGCAAGAGAAAGCTTCTGCTTGGCAAGTGCTTGAGGGCATACACTCTCACAGGTTAACTCTTGAAGTTGCGTTCTGCTCGTGCAAATCAACAAGACCAAGATAGGCACTTGACCTGTCCTCAGACTACTCTGTCTAATCTCTGTGCAATTTACGGAGTTTTCTTGTTTTATCACACTCACAACATATAACATAAAATCTAATGCATTACTTGTGTCTTGTAAACAGATGTGTCTGTATCTGACACCTTACATTTGGTTACTAGTGGGGCCATGTATCTCTGGGGGGGGTGTGCTTCCATTATTGAATGCTATCCAATTACAAATGAGGCTCCCATTACCCAAACCATGGGTTTGAGTGCTACAGTATAAAACATTATCTGAAGCAATATTCAAAATTCAGAATAAATTTCACATATTTAATGCTACTAGATATTTTCAATGATTTACACATAAAAATGAACTATTAAACTGAAATCATAAACAGAATATCATCCCTGCAAACCCTCAAGGATTTTTTTTTTAAATAAACAAAATTATAAGAGGCTTAATGTTGCACCCCTGTTTCTATTCCTCTATGTGGTTTGTAGGAGCATTAGCTAATGCAAATGAACTCTTGACAGCTGCTTTTAAAGGTTGTTAGACTGGGGATCTTTGATATTAAGAAAGCTTCTGCTCTCCATGTTCAGAAAAAGTAACATTCTTTCAGCATAAGACATAAATAATCATCAGATATATGCGTTTATATATGCTGTAAGAAAGTATGGCTGTCCACCAAGGGTCCCCGTCCAACCTGACAAAGCTTGAGAGGATCTGCAGGGAAGAATGGCAGAAAATCCCCAAATCCAGGTGTGCAAAGCTTGCCACGTCATACCCAAGAAGACTTGAGGCTCTAATCAGTGCCAAAAGTGCTTCAACTAAGTACCGAGTTCTGGGTCTGAATACTTCTGTCAATGTGATACTTCAGGGTCACTGCACAATCCGATAGATGAGAGCAGTCATACGTCACTTTCCTGCTGTTGTTGTATATGTCAGGATTGTCCACGTTGATCAGCATCGACATAATATAATTGTTCGCCTGACTGGCCATAGGGTTTGGGCTCCTAAATAGGTTAAAAGCAATACGTTTTTCTTATTTTATGCTGTTAAATTGGCAAAGACCTCAGATTTCTCCATTTACCACCAATCAAATTAGGGGGTTTAGCTTTCACCCAAAAAGTGGCCGGGCATGATGCAGGGGCAAAGTGCCTGGATGCGCTAAAAACAAATTATATTAATATGAAATATGAAATATAAAATATAAATACTCCTACGACATAAGTTGTTGTGAGTTGTTTGATCAATTTGTCACTTTTACTTATATAACTTTTTTTTTACTTTTAATTATTCAAATGTTTTTATGTTATTCAAACAGTTTCATATTATACATTATATCAACATCTGCACCCATCCCCTGGGAGACTGGCTGGAAATAAAAATAGAAAGAATACTAGTAACAAATTATTAAGAACATGAATAAAAAGCAGTAAATAAATACCTCTTCGACCCAGCAGAGCTTTGCACTGGCGAGGAGAACTAGATTTCCAATTGTATAGAATGAGACATCTTGTTAAAAGTGACGTGAAAGCAACAATCTGGGCCTAGGCTTGAGAGAGATGCTCTATGAGCAACACCAAAAACTGCCAGACTGCAGACTTTGGGTCTGCGAAAATAAATACACGCCCTCAGATTTACTGAGGTGGGTGCAAAACAGGTGGGGTGTTAAATCACGGTGCCGGCTCAGCATTGTGATGTCTGTCAGGCGTCGCAGACGGAGGATCATCCATTGGCCCAATACTACTGTGCACTCCTCTGTAAAACTGTTTATTTCTTCCTGATATGAATTCATTTAATTGTTTTACAATACAACTGATGATGGTGATGTTGTCTGCAAACAAAGTTGTCTCCATGTCAGGGGATGCAGTTGTGGATGTACAGCGTGAACAGGAGGGGGCTGAGCACACAGCCCTGGGCGGCTCCGATGTTGAGCACTAGTGTGGAGGAGGTGAGTCCGCCAATCAGAACTGACCGGGGTCTGTTTGTGAGGAAGTCCAACATCCAGTTGCAGTGTGCTGTATTTAAACCCAGAGTGCCAAGTTTGCCAATGGGTTTCATCGGTGAGATTGTGTTGAATGCTGAGCTGAAAACAGCATTCTGATTTAGGTGTTGTCTTTCTCAAGGTGTGCGAAAACTAAGTGGAGGGCAGTGGAGATGGCGTTCTGTGGATTTGTTAGTTCTGTAAAGGTGTTGAGGGTCCAGGCTCACTGGGATGTTGTTCTTTATGTGCTGAAGAACCAGTTTCTGAAAGTGCTTCACCAGAATAGTGTCACCCGGTGGTAGTCATTCAGACTAAACACTGCCGACTTTTTAGATACAGGATCGATGGTGGCTATCTTGAAGCTGGTGAGCACGCTCTCCTGTGACAGTGGTATGTTGATAACATCAACTAGCTGACTGGCACAAGTTTTTAGTACACATGGCCAGGGATGTTATCAGGCTAAGCCCAGATTCTTTGTTGAGATCAGAGATAGCATAAAATGTCTTTTGCTAGTGGCCTCAACACATGATAGGGGCTCCCGCTTTTGTAGCACGTGATGTTTTTGGTGTCCCCGGCTTGATGCAAGCTTTCAGTCTTGCTCTGGCAGTGCTGTATGTTTATCCAACTCCTTAAAAATGCTTTATACACAAAAGGTGTAGTCTGGAATTAAAATTGTACTCACAAATGCCATTTTTTCAGAATTGATGCTCCCTGCTAGGGTGTGGGTTAGGTGCACCAGTGCTGGAGGTCGAATTTAGATTTAAAGTTTAAAGTGGTCTCCATATTTTCTGGAGTTACTCTGAGATAGGTAAAGTTGTCACAGCTTATTGTGAATGAGTATAGCTCAAATGACATTAGCTTTGCTTTTTCATGAACAGGAAAGAGCAGGCTTTTAGAAATGTTTATCTAATCTAATACCTGTCCAAATTCTGATACAATAATTATTACTGTTGGAATAGAGACATCAGTTGGACAAATACAATAAAAGGTAAGGTGCATAACGTGCCAATTTGTGTACTTGCTCTCTTCTTGTAATGCCATATATATGTCCAGCGTATCATATCGTGGCTGCCAAGAGTTCAATGAGTGTATCAAACAAAAGTGGAAAGAGTGGGCACCCTGCTCTAGTTCATTCAGAGACACCAAATCCAAGCTTTTCTAAGCAAGCTGCAATGGTCTATAACAGGGGTTAGCAAATAAGTCTGGCATTGGGCCGAATTTTTTCAAGTTATTAGATGATGGGCCAGAACATTGTCAATTAACCATTTATTTTCTAACATGATTCCACAGGACTCAATACGTCACATAGGAGTGGGGAAAAATTGGCTGAATACTTTTTATACCGATCAAGGCCCAGAGCGTTATCGCTTTTTTTATTGATTGCCCTTTGCATTTCCTCCACTGGCAGAGCACTGTCTAATGTCCCACTATATTTCAAGGTACAAGGTACAAGGTTGTTTATTAGTCATTATACAGCACAAGGCTGCATAGCGAAACGAAATTTGTAGTTCCTTAATGCTACACACACAACGTATGATGAAGTGTATTAAAATATGGTTACATATAAAATAAAATAAAAACAATATATACAGTTATTTATATACAAATATACAGACATGTATACTCTCTGAACATTCCACAGGGCATTTTTTGAATTTCGTCTGGAATGAATGTAAACAGCAGAAACCAGATAGTAAAATGAAAGTTGGATCTACAAAATAAACCGTCTGACACTTGGGAAACATCTTGACTGCGTCTGTGCACCAAGCATCATCGATGTCCACCTCATCTCATCAAGTCTTGCGCTGACAGCTCAGAACATGAACGACCTCCCAAGTGCTTGATCCGGGACGTTGATGGGCCAGGTCTCTGCAACAATGTCGGCACTAGTCTCTAAATTCCATTATCAACACGAGTCCCATTTTGTTCAGACCGGCTCCTCAGGAGCAGAATCAACCCCAAGCTGGGCCAGCATGGCACTTCTCCTGCTCTCTTTCCACTAATATCCAGTATCCAGGGTAGGCAGTTTATCATATTCAAGAAACTATTTTACTCTGTTTACAGCCTCAGATGTATATAATTGCTCATAGGATTTTTGATCTTCCTTTGATTAATAGTGTCCTTCGTAGTCTCCATCTCTGAGATATAGCGTGGTTAGCCCAAAATTTCTTAAAACTAAATGAGAGTAAAACAGAGATCATGCAGTTTGGCCCCACTAACTCCATGATAGACTTGGGCCCCCTCAATGACTTTGTGCATCCTGTTTTAACTAACCTTGTGATTTTAAACTTGACAAACAAATAAATGCAGTTGTGAAATCTAGTTTTTATCATCTTCGCCTTTTAGCCAAGTTAAACCGTTTGTGTCTTTTAACAGTTTTGAACAAGCTTCACATGCTTTTATTTCTTCTCGTTTAGACTACTGTAATGCATTTTATATCGGTATAAATAACAACGCACTTTCACGCTTACAGTTAGTCCAAAATTCTGCAGCACGTGTTTTAACAGTTCGTTTTAGAATTGATTTTAAGATTTTGTTTGTTTTTAAAGCTTTGAATGGACTGGCCCCAACATATATCTCAGACCTCATCCAAATTTATACACCAGCACGGTCACTGGGGTCAGAGGGCCAGCTCCAGCTTGCAGTCCCCAAGACAAGACTTAAAACTCGGGGGGACAGGGCCTTTTCTGTGGTTGGACCTAAACTCTGGAATGCTCTGCCCCTCCATGTCCGAACAGCCCCTACAGTTGAGTATTTTAAGTCTCGTCTAAAGACACATTTTTATTCTTTGGCTTTTAACTCTGCGTGAGTTGTGTGGTCCTCTGATGTCTTTTATTGTTTTACTGTATTTTAGTATTTATTCATTTTATCCATTTTTTTATTTTTAAACCTGATGCTCTTATTTTGTTTTTACAAAATTTTATATTAATTGTTTTGTATGTTTGAGTCTTCTGTGCAGCACTTTGGTCACTTTGTGTTTGTAAAATGTGCTATAGAAATAAAGTGGATTGGATATAAGCTTCTGCTACTGCCTGCCATAGTTGGTGAGACAGTAACGTGTGCATGCGCGCCCCAAATTCATAATGATTATAGTGAGACTTTAAATGGAGTTGTTCTGCTCTGTCTGTAGGAAGGACCCTTTCCTTATACAGGTCTGCTGAGGGCATTGCTGCATGTTTCTCTTCTATTTATTTAATAAGTTAATTAGTCATCTGAGCGGTGTGGCTTCCTTCTGTTCATGTTTGCTGACCAAGAAATGATTGGCCCTCTAAGGGATGCCAACATGGTTTCCCATAAATTTCAATTTGATCCCATGAAGTGATTCATCTACCACTAATGCCTAGAAAAGTCATTATCTGGGAAGCAAAGTAACAATAAGATTGTACGGTCTGACATGACAACTTCTCCAAAGTCATAAAAACTGACTAAAGGCAGGAACCTCTTATCTAATAAGTAGTCAATCCTTGAGTATGATCAGTGTGCAGGTGAGAAAATCTATACTGTTTTTTTTAGTCTCCGGGTTTCTTCTATCCCATAGGCCTGAAGAAAATAGTTAATGTATGTAATGTAATTATTTACATAAACAACTTGATGTTTCATTTTTGTAATGTTGAGAACTAATAAAAAAGTCCCAAAAAATCCCCTCCCTTCAGGCCTCCCTCTAAAGTCACTTGCCCAAAACACATTTTCATTCGCAATAAGTGCACAGGGAGAGTGCACGCAGTTAGGCACAGCAGCGTAACGTAGTAATGCTGGGCCCTGGCGCAAATATTTCCATGGGCCTGGACAAACCAGCCTTTCATCAAAACCATGGAGCAGTGGCTGCCTGAATGCCAAATTAATCAAAGCAGCAACCGCAGAATTCCCCCAACAGATGAAATATTTTACCGGCTTACACCAACAAATCAAAACATAGAGAGACACTATAATGATAAGCACAGAGCTATAGTCGTCAAGAAATGCACAGCAAGTCATAAATCTACAGGTATGATCACACAATCAAGATAGGCCTATTTGTTATTTATCAACACAAGGGCAAAGCGGGCAGAGACGTTACACAGACTACAGTAAGTGCACATGTTCCAGATTACGGGAGGAAAGAATGGATCGAAGGATGGATGATATCCAAGCACGTTATCGCGCATGATAGGGAAAAGATCATCAAAACAAAATTAAATAAGTTGCAAAAAATATTTTATAAATGAGGAATCACTGGGCAATAGTGGAGTGAGGTCTTGTAAGCTGTTGTGTATTTATATCAGCGGCAGTTAGGCTTGTTGGTAGGTCGGCCAATAAGTGCTTATTACAGTCCTGCCACAGATACCAGATTTTTTTCATTTTTGTGTCAGAGAATTTGATTTAATGATTGTTGTCAAAATGTAAAGATAAATAAATTGCTTTCACCAGCTTTAAATGTGCGTCGTTCTTAGTTAGTTAATACTTTTGTTTTAATAATTTAACTTAATAATTTAATAAAATAACTTTTGTTTTAATCATTTTGTTTTCAATGTCAGGTCATTTATTTCTTCTCTTGTATAATCAATAGGGAGGGTATACAATTAGAAAAATCTCAAATATATAAATATTCCCAAAGAAATGTCAAGATATTTAACTCGTATAACACAACATTTCGACTCTCGGCCCAGTCCTCAATTTTGGCAAGTAGCTCTTCCTTCACTTTGGTGATTGCGCGGAAGGTAGAGATAATTTTCTGACTTTTAAGTTGGATCTTCCTTAGGTAATTCTCAGAACTTAATAAAAACAAAGTGTACAGGTGGTAGTGATATACGCGTCAATAATTATGTTAATCGTATGTCAATTTCCATAATTACAGCCATTTCATCAAAAATCTGCCACTTAAAACCGCATCTCGTATTCACAGTGAGACTCCTGACCACAGCAAGAGGAAGAAATGTTAACCACTGCACGTGACACAACCTGTGATCAGCACTTCTTTGAACAGGGTAATTTTAAGCCCAAGAAAATTATTTACGAAGTTACATGAATTTAATAAAACATTTTATACATTCATATTTAACACGCTATAGCTTGGGGTTTGATAAGATAAAATGAATCAAGGACGTCACTTTGTGTTGAAAAGTGGTGGGGACATAAGGGTTCAGATTAGGGGTGTGACGATACACATGCACGATTCACAATATTAGGTTCACGAGAACAAGACAAGAAGATATTTTAACACTATTTGAAGAAATATTTAATGCTGAAATATATTTAAATGGGGGTCTGGGGGTCCCCTAGAAAAATTTTGAGCACTAAACACTTAATTCCCTGCATTCTGGAGACATTTCCAGCACCAATTTATGGTAGAATTGTCTTTATTAAAATAAAGTGATTCAGATTTTTTTAGCTTAAATGTTTTTGAACAATGCACATTGTTTCTTTTATCTTTAAATTGCATTGCATGTTTTCTTATTGTGCAAATAAACCTTTCTCAAAGAATTTTCATTAGTTTTTTTTAACATTTCTTGTTGCAATCCATTTTTCAGAACATATTTACAAATGCTTAAAAAAAAAGTGATGGAGACATGTCCCCAGTATCCACAGTGTAAATGACACCTATGAAATGAATACAATATTTGTGCACTAACAACTCCTAAGGGGTGAAATCAAAAATATAAACAAAGTGTGGTAAGAGTTGTTGCAATTAGGGATAAAATGATTACCGTTTTAATGGTAACCATGGTAAAGTTCTCGATGGTTATTATTACCACAGACATTTTAGTTGTCATGATAACCGAGTATGGATAACAGTGCTATTATAATCTCACGGCAAACACTGTCCAGTGTCTCCCAGAAGCAGGCGCGCATGCGCAGAACGGAGCAGTTTGTTTGGGTCAATGACAACACGGCAGAAGACGCACTACGGAGATTTTTCAGTCACTCTGAAGTTTGGTCATATTTTAGTTTTTATGAGAGTGCTGATGGAAACTTGATTGAAGACAATGACCTTATGGTGAGCGCACGGCGAGTTAATTTGTAGCTTTGGTTTGTCTGTCTGACTTGCTAACTGCGTGTAAACTGAAGCTCTCAGTGTTAGCTGCTCTTGTAAAAACCATAAACTGTATATAAAAACGCTTCACATTTGCGTCTGTGTGCGTCGTGTGTCGGCAGAGTCTATTCGTCCACTGCACATGATAACACCGTACGCAGTTTAGTCAACCAACCACCATATCTAGAAACGCTACAGACTGCTCTGTATTTATGTCAGTTTTTAGGCTCATTGCAGTTACTATCACTTTCTTCTAAAGACTTAGTTTTCATGTAATTGCGCACGTGGTCATTGTATTACAATCTAATGCACACTTTGATGATTTTCATGTTTCATGTTTACAAAAGGTATTTGCTGTTATTTTATTTTTTATGCAAACAAAATGGCAGTTGTATTTGTAGTTTTCAATATAAAACTTGTTGAAAGGGTTTCAGTGTGTGTATCAGTACATTTTAATCTTTTTCGGCAAAATTTTACAATACCGTGATAATTTTAGTCACTATAATCGTGATATGAAATTTTCATAACGTTTTATCCCTAGTTACAATTAGTTACACCTTGGCTAGATAAGGTAATGTAATATAATGTGCCAATTGCTTCAGTGATCATTCATCCTGTTCTGTTTTTTTAAAGCATCTAAAGGCTGCTTGAAATATAATATTATACAGTATTGGCTTGAAAGCAGCGGAGATAAGTTGGGCTCCAGTTTGTTGTTCCCTCGTTCCTGTGATCGGCGCATCTGGGTGATTTAAGTTTAATGTGAGTTAGTTTAATGTTTCCATTCACATAACGTTAGCCTACAACAGCGGCGCAACACTGACACACAGACATGGTCCTCGTCTCATGCACACCTGTCTCTCTGTTGCTGACCAGTAACCTGCAGCGGGTCTTCCAGCTCTGCTGTTCCGTTAGCGCCCACTGTCCTCAGCCTCATCCGCCAACTTGTTCGTATCTCTGGCTTTCTGAATTTTAGACACTTAGAGCTAAGTGTAGAGCTAATGTTAGTAGCACGTCAGAGACATTTTCTTTTCTTTTATAACAACTGACTGATTCGAGCAGAGCTGGATGCCAAAGCTCCTGCACTGCGAACACTTCACAGTCCAGAGCGTAAAGCTAAACACTGACGTAAACAGTAACGTTATACTGCCGTATAACATCAGTCACACAACGCGGAGTATATTATTATTATATTAAGTCTCCCACACACACAAAGTATTCATTTATGATGTTACAACATTAATTAAATCCTATGATAGGACAAGAAAAAAATTAAGACCTTGGTAAATGAAATTTAATACTTTGGTAATGAAATTTAAGACTTTCAAGGTCTTATTTTTGGACTATGAAATTTAAGACTTTTTAAATACTTTTAAGACCCTGCGGGTACCCTGTTTGAAGAGCCAAGAGCAGAGTTCTACATGTGTGGTCACCTTTTCAGATTCTTGAGATAATGTTCACCCCTTCTTGAAGTGTGCAAGAGTAATTTGGGAGCTTCTTTAGGAGAAACAAAGAGTAAAGAGATACAGAGAGAAAAAAAAGAGGGAGCAAAAGAGAAAAATACCTTCATGCAAGACATCTCTTAGTGTGACTCTCTCCCTTGAGATGGCAATATCTTTCACTTTAGCTTTGGCCTCCATTAGAGTAACACTCCTCAGGTCATTCTTCTCTATGCGCAGAGATGGGTAGCCTGCAGGGATGGAGAAAACAGACTCATTAAAACACAGTCAAAAGGGATTGACCAGTCAGTAAACCCTGATCACTACAAAACAACACAGGAAACATCTGTCAGCACCACGTCTTATTCAAAGAAATGTTTCATGTAAAATACACAGAATCCTCAGTTGAATTCAAAGAAGTCTAGCAATTTCAAGAAACATAGTCAGCAACACGTGTACAGTACGTTGCAAAAGTTGCATCAAAACAACTTCATGCGAAGGCCTGTTTTACATCACTTCCACTTCCATTACATAACCTCCCCATGTATTCACTGTCATTAGCTGGTGACTTACTGAGGTAGGAGTGAGTTTTGACACAAATTACACCCACACACACCCACACACATACACAGTTCCCCACAGCATCTGCACACCGACGAACAAACACAGTGCAAACACGACCCCTTTATGTAAACAGAAGTGTTCACAACATCTTAGTGATGTCTGCAGCTCACTGCTAACCAGGAGGACTCTGGGTAGGCTGAACTGTGTCCAGTTGCTTAAACAGCCTGTAGATAAACCAGTGGATGAATGGAGATAATGGAAAACTCACTGATAAACAACCTCCAGATAACTGGAGGCCATGACAGTCAATCTGCTTCCAGAAGACAACAGTCTTTTCTTGTTCTTCTTCTACATCCGATACTTTGCATAGAAACCCTCAGTTGTGTGTTGTGTTGTGTGGTCTTTTGCCTTCAGCACTGCCTTAATTCTTCATGGAATACTTTCAACAAGGTTTTGGAAACGTTCCTCAGACACTTTGGTTCATATTGACATGATAGCATCTCGCAGTTGCTCAGATTTGTCGGCTGCCCATCCACAATGCCTATTCCACCACATCCCAAAGGTGCTCTGTTTGATTGAGATCTGGTGACTGTGGAGGCCATCGGATAAAATGAACTCCAGTTTGAGATGATTTTAACTTTGTAACGTGGTGCATTATCCTGCTGGAAGTAGCCATCAGATGATGGACTGTGGTCATAAAGGGATGGTCAGGAACAATACTCAGGGAGGCTTAGCTGGTAGTAAGGCGTCCAAAGTGTGCCAAGAAAAGATCCACCATACTATTACACCACCAGCACCAGTCTGAACCGTTGATATAAGACAGGTTGGATCCATGCTTTCATGTTTTTTATGCTAAATTCTGACCCTACCTTCTGAATATCACTTCTGAAATTGAGACTCATCAGACCAGGCAACATTTTTCCAATCTTCCATTGTCCAATTTTGGTGAGCCTGTACAAATTGTAGCCTCAGTTTCCTGTTCTTAGTGCACAGGAGTGGCACCCGGTGTGGTCTTCAGCTGCTGGAGCCCATCTGCTTTAAGGTTTGACATGTTGTGCATTTTCTCTCTGGGTATTTTCTCTTTTTCGGACCATTCTCTATAAACCCTAGAGATGATTGAGTTTGAAAATCCCAGTAGATCAGCAGTTTCTGAAACACTTAGACCAGCCCATCTGGCATCAACAACCATGCCACAATCAAAGTTGCTTAAAGCCCCTTTCTTCCACATTCTGATGCTCGGTTTGAATTTCAGCTAGTTGTCTTGACCATGTCTACATGCATACATGCATTGAGTTGCTGCCATGTGATGCTGATTAGCTATTTGTGTAAATGAGAAATTGAACAGATGTACCTAATAAAGTGGCCGGTGAGTCTAAGGAATAAGGTACTTTGATTGAAAGTTTAAATCTCTGCTGTAGTGTGTAAACTGTGCAGTGAGTAGTAACACAGTACAGGTCAATGCTGCCCCCCAGAGGTCACAATGCAAGAGTGCCATTTATCCAAAACCAAAGATATTCAATTCTAACTGATGCTCAAAATTTCTTTACTTATTTTATTATTCAAAATTATTTAACTGATGAATCATTTATCAAAACGTATGACCATTTTCTGTGGATTCATTTATCAATATATTAGTATTATTAATAATACTAATATATTGTTTCAACACTAATTTATGGAGTCGTTCTGTGACTTGTCTGTTCAATTACAAATGCCTAAATGAGTTTCTGTGTAACTTACAACACACAGCACAACTGTGGCAAGTTGGCAGATAAGGATGACAGAATGCAGGTGAGATACATGGGCCAGGATTATGAGGCTTGAACCAGCCAAGAGGAATTTTTATATATGTACTTTACCCTACTGCTCACAATGCTCTGACTAGAAGCAGGGCATAAGGGTACGGGCATGCAACAATATACAGTATTTATCCAAGCAGTGTAAAAATTCAGAAAACTATGGACAAAACATGGTTAAAGTGCAAATGTTCATTATTACAGTGCGCATGACGACAAAACATTATTACAGTTCAGCTCAGAGTCTTCACTGGAACTTACTTTTGGTTTCATGAGGGGGAGCACCGGGGTTTTGGAAGGAGGAGACAGCAAGCTGGAGTATGGGTGCAGAACCAGGGTGATTGTCTGATGACAAGTGGACAGGGTGAGGGTGTGGAGGGTGGGAGAGAGCGAGAAAGAAGTGATTTAGTGGATAGCTCATTCAAATTACAACATGACCTGAATGAATGAATGCATGTACAGTGCAAGATCCGAAAAGCATTCACAGAGCTTCACTTTTTCCACATTTTGTTATGTTACAGCCTTATTGCAAAATGGATGGAATTCATTATTTTCCTCAAAATTCTACAAACAATACCCCATAATGGCAAAGTGAAAGAAATCTTTGCAAATTTATTAAAAAAAAACAAACAAAAAAAAAACATCACATACGTTTTCACAGCCTTTGTTCTAAAGTGTTGAAGCACCTTTGGCGCTAATTACAGCCTCAAGTCTTTTTGAGGTTGATGCTACAAGCTTGGCACACCTATTTTTGTCCAGTTTCTCCCATTTTTCTTTGCAGAACCGCTCGAGATCCATCAAGTTAGATGGGGAGCGTAGATGCAAAGCCATTTTCAGATCTCTCCAGAGATGTTCTGACTGGTTCAGGTCTAGGCTCTGGCTGGGCCACTCAAGGACATTCACAGAGTTGTCCTGTAGCCACTACTTTGTTATCTTGACTGTGTGCTTAGGGTCATTGTACTGTTGGAAGATGAACCTTCACACCAGTCTGAGGTCCAGAGCGCTCTGCAGTAGATTTTCATCAAGGGTGTCTCTGTACATTGCATTCATCTTTCCCTCGATCCTGACTCTCCCGCTTTCTGCCGCTGAAAAACATAGCTTGATGCTGCCACCACCATGCTTCACAGTGTCGTGGAAAAATTTTATTCTGCCCTTACACTCAGCAGGGATGGTATTGGTTCAGCTGATGGTTTGCCTGGTTTCCTATAGACATGACGCTTGCCATTCCGGCTAAAGACTTCAATCTGTGTTTCATCAGAACAGAGATTTTTGTATCTGACTAAGTCCCTTCTCCCTGATCACTCAGTTTGGCCAAACGGCCAGCTCTAGGAAGAGTCCTGGTGGTTCTTCCATTTACAGATGAAGGAGGCCACTGAGCTCATTGGGACTTTTAATGCTACAGAAATGTTTCTGTATCCTTCCCAACACCAACAAAGTTGTAGAAACATCTCAAGGATGATCAGCGGAAACATGATGCACCTGAGCTTAATTTTGAGTGTCTTGGCAAAGGCTGTCAAAACTTATGTAAATGTGCTTTTCATTTTTTTTATTTTTAATAAATTTGCAAGATTTCAAACAAACTTCTTTCACATTGTCGTTGTGTGGTGTTGTTTGTAGAATTTTGAGGAAAGTAATGAATTTCATCCATTTTGGAATAAGGCTATAAAAATAACAAAATGTGGAAAATGTGGAAGCGCTGTGAATACTTTCCGGACGCACTGTATGCTGTAGTTTCAGCTCATATACATAACATCATTCAAACCAGGCATGCTTGCAAGGCCGGTACACCTGCCCATCAGGAGTTGGGCAAAACAAAATGGGTGGATGGTAATAATCACAGCAAAGCACAAGACATACGAAAAGGCAAGTGGGTAAAACAAAAAGGCACAGAGGGTGAGATGTAGGTTGCACCCACAAGAGGGCAGTGAAGCATCAGGAGCTGATAATACAGCACAAAGACATCTGGGGTGCTTTTCTCTTGGTTTCCAAAACGAACCACAGATAGTAATGTTTCAATGAGATCAACATTAATGTCACCATTATTTCTTGAGGTGATTACAGTCAAAGGTTTGATTCTCTCCACAGATAGATCTTCCCATAGGTAGTATGAACAGCTGCTTGTCTACAAAACTGCATGTGGAGGAAAATAACCCATGAATTTCACTGACGCCTGTGGATTACTTTGCATGGGATGCTACAACATGAACATTTAGAGAAGCCTGGTCAGGGTCTGCCATTATGTAATTACAAAATGTTTTAAGGGTCTTGGGAAAATCTCATGACATTCCAAGGAAGATGAATCTCTCTGGGACTGTAGCATTTATTTCAGGTTAAACTGTTTCCTTTTTTTAAAGTTACTGGACACTAAATGTGCATTACAAATTTTTGACGGCAGGAAAGTGCCTTACTGTACCATTATTTGCATTTCACTTTTTTCTGCTTGTAAATACATTTACAAGCAAATACATTTTGGTTCGTATTAATTTCAGCAGTGAGATTAGTCACCTAAAAACACCTAGGCAGCCAGTTAAATGCCAAATTTTACATTTATAATTTCATATAACACTTTTTTTGTGCGAACTACACAAACAAGATCTAACTTGTTAATTACAAATCTTAAGATGTGCTGAGATTTTGTTTCTCATTGGACACTGATCTTCTCATCTAACTATCTGCCAGAAAGTTAATATACGTTTAACTACACCTTTAAAATGGAATTGACTATTAAAATTTGTTTATTGCTGGCACACAGCAGGCTACAAATGTAGTCTGTAGTTGGTTTACAATATGCAATAGGTACAAGGTGTGTTGTGGTCAGGTATAGATAAATCTTACATGGACTATTAGATGAGAGACGGAAAACAGGCTTCTGACTAATATAGAAATAAGTTTCCCACTACGTTCTATATTTACTTCAATCCATTTAGAGCAGATCAGTTCCTGCCAATTCCAAAATAAAAGACTGCTTGTACTTTTCTAACTGCTGAAAAGTGAAGCACATGGCAATGACAGTAATAGGTCACAAGGGTCGTGGTGACAAAAAAAAAAGGGAGAATCACTACATGAACTATGTTCTTCATTACAATCTTATGATACTAGTTAAGATAATTAGGTCATTCACAGTTGATTATTGAATTTAGAGAAGCATGCACATTTGCAGATGCCAGTATGAGAAGAGAAAAAAAACAACTACAGCAGACTGAATGTTCCTAAGCAGCATAAAGTACCTTTGTATCTGTTTTTGTATCTTTGTGTCTGTAAAGCACTTTGAATGTTGTTTGGAGGTGCTATATAAATAAATTTGCCTTGCCTAAGCACTTCTAATGTGCCATCTTGTAAGAAAATGACATCCATGCATTTTTTTCTGATGCTTTAAAAATTAATGTTGCCTCTTTTCACTGTTTGCCTTGGGGTAACGTTGTTGTTGTGAGAGGGAGTAAAATTTCTTACTGGTGACAGGGGCAGCGTTGTTTGGAGTGTCAGCCCTCAGGTACTGTGTGGTCTGGGTGGATGGCTGAGACAGGCCCTGCGAGCTTCCACTGTCACTCACACTGAAAGACATAGAGAGGACGAACATGGAGTAGTCATCAAGCACACTTAGACTGGGTTGTACCAGCAATTGTTAAATCCATTACTAAGTTTGTCGGTTGACCTTTCCATGATCTTGGTAACTACAAGCTAGTTTTAAAGCAGAGATTTATTAACTCAGATTGTGCATCAATAAAAGATCTGAAAACATCTGTAACCAAAAGTCTGTTAACACTAACTCACTGCAGCATCATGAGCTGCATAACAGTTTTCAGAGGCCAAACAACGTACAGTATGAAACTTAACTCCTGACAATTCTTTGCAAATGTAGGTAAGACAGAGTTTCATCAGGCGGTTCAGTGAAAACATTTACACCTAGCATTTAATAGGTTGAATATTTAATAACAACTAGTCTCTACTAATAATAAGATGTGTGGTGCAACATGTTTAATGCATGTGTTTCATGTGTAAATATCCACCCACTTAATACTTGTGTTATAACAAGGCTAACTTTACAGACAGCTTGTACAGCCAGCTCCTGCTCTCAGCACTTCTAACTACATTGCAGATCGATTTAAAAATACTGAAATGTTTTAGATTTTCATTATCCACAAACCAAATGTTTATTTTCTTGATTAATCATTGTGTCTGTTTTGTTTAATCCGTTCCAAATCCGAAGAGTGAAAAAGAAATGTTGTGGTTTTACAGGGTGGCTGTTTTCCCCTGTATCGATATCTGACACCCTGCGTAGCTGCCTACAGCCATCTGTAATGGAGATAACAGAAACTGAACAACCGGCAAGCTAAACTGCAGGGTTCAACTTGGTATAATCCTTTCTGTTGACCTATTTTTGTTGGTCTTTGTACAGTGGTATTCTGCAAAAAATACAAGCATAACTTTTTCAGGTGACAGATCAAATGCACTAAATCTGCTGCTGCTGTGTGCTGATTTTCATCAGTTTAAATAGAGTGTATTTAGCTGATATATGACAATCACTATGGTCTGTTTGGAACTGGGACAAACTAAAGAAACAAACCTGTCCTCCATCTCCACTCTCTTCATGCTGTGCAGGTGCAGTATGGCCAAGATGATGGCCACAAGGAAGATGACAATACAGCAGACGCTCACACTTATATAGAACACCTGGGTGGAGGTGGTGGGTGTGTTCACACCATTTACTGATGAAAACAAGCCACACATTAACAACCACGCACAGCAAAGATGAAACACTTCAAATGCAATTGCTATTATGAAAGAATCAGAACAAAAATATGAGGTAAGACACTGAGATAAAGATATGAGCAAGAGGGGGAGAAGCTAGAAGGGCTCCACCACTTAGGCTTAATGGAGGCCTGAAATAATAGAGGCTGTGGCCAGGATCCAGTGTCTGAGAGCTTTTCTCATCACCTCTCTAAAAGCCTAGGAGGGCCCCAGGTTCCTTGGGCCTACCCAGGCAGAAGGGAGACAACCCACTAATGGTACGTTGTTACTGTGGCATTGGGCTCTTAAACAGTCTGAATAAATCCCACTGAAAGAGGACAACCACTCCAGGGGATGGGGGCTGACAGAGTGCACTTCAATAGGAGAAAGAATCCTTCTCTTTTGGCTCTGAAATCATACGACTTGGTTATGGAAAGTTTGACTAATGTGCACTGCTATAGAGAAAGCCTCCGCCGTATCAGGATCATGGCACCTATACCAGACAATACATGGAGCTGCTAGACAGGGATACGCAGAGCATGATGTGGAGGTGACATTACTTACTGTCAGGCCGTGGAAGAGTGTTATTGTTGAGGGGAATGGGAATCTTTGGGTCAGCTTCTATTCCTGTTCACAAAGGAAGAAAGAAATGGAATTATACCAACTCCAGTGTCAACTTAGTGGCAGACCTTATTGACACATCTACGACACTAATGAAATAGGATGAAATAGTAATTTCTAATTACGCAGACCCAGGAAATAAACAGACCACATCTCATGAACTCTAAAGCAAAGAAGGCCGATGCTTAAAAAGTAACAGCTAAGTGACAGATGTATTGTTTTTGCATACAACATGACAACACAATAAATGGGGTTGAAGGATGAAGTCAAACTGGTGTATGGCAAAACTTCAATTAGTAGCAGGGCTTTCACTCAACCTGCCTAGATTTAGAACCGGGGCCATTAATTCCTTAATTCCTTAATTCCTATACAAAACGCTTACTCAGCAAACAGAGGAAAATAAATTGTTCATTGAAACCAGTATTATTATTACTTGTATACAAATGAAGTTATCGATTAACAACAATATCATTTACGAAACACTCATTTGATCTAGCTTCGAGAGGCAGCGCATCTAGGGCAACTTCATGGACAAAGACAGAGAAAAAAAGCTCTGTTTCAAAGTAGCGGTAGCCTACCTAAGACAGAATAAAATCTGACAGTTACCGTAGTTATTACAACTTGGATTCATTTTTATGAAAAACCGACATGATCCCTTTGATCAGTGAGCCCTTACGGACTGAAGGAATTTAAATAATTGGGGAGTGGAAACATATTTGGACCAGTCACCACTTCTTTATTGTCTCTCTAGTTTTACCATTTAATGCAAATAAATCTGAATGAATTATATTTTGGTGCTCATAGCTTCCGCAAAATGTGTAGCATGTCCATATAGACAAAGGTTTAAACATTTATATTTGTAAGCACAATCTAAGCAGCTTAGCTCAAGCAGGCGTCCTGGTGGGCTGTGGGAGGTCTTATACATACTACTACTATTACTACTACTACTATAAAAACCTGACAAGGCGTCTAATTGAGACCTGGGTTTACTCGTCAACACGTGTAGCCACACCGGATTAGTAAAAGGGACAGGCGTCTAACTTGGACTCAGCTTTCCATTGAAGTTTTACAGTATGTAATTTAAAGATGTGTGTCTGTGATGCCTTAATGTTCCCAATGTTAAGAGAAAAGGCGCAGAAGCCTTAAAGGAAATTAAAACCATCAGAAAGGCAAAAATCTCCAAACGTCCCCAAAGTTTGGAGATTCTGCTGAGTGGTGTTTTGTGTTTCCTGTAAAAACTATGAATTAAGTTTTAAATCTCTCTCTCTTTCTCATTAGAGGAGAATAACACAGAATGGACGAATGATGATGACTTATATAACGGTGACTTTGTTAGAGGCCAGAAACAACAACAGAAATATGTTTTATAAGTTGGCTCCTGAGTTCCTAAAAAGGCTTCTGGGTTCCTTGAAGAGTTCCAGGAGTTCAAATGAACTAAATGTCAATAAGCTTCGGGTCATCATTGTCCTCTGCTACAGCACTAAAAGGTACAATGGAAGAACTTGACATGTACGATTGCTCAACATTTTGAGCACCACTCTGGCATACAAAGAATCTCTTATGGCTGCTAATTTCACTCATGCTCAAAATAAGATGGGAATAAATTTGTTTCCATGGGGCGTATGGCAAAAAGCCTCTCGGCCACATGTAATTATCTTCAGGCAGTTTGAAAATAGCACAGAACTGAATTCAGAACACAAAAACCTGTCTCTACGTCTCCCACTGTAACTCTGTATCAAACACACAGTGCTGACAAAAATCAGGCAAATCCCTCAAATTCTCCACGCACTCTGTAGAATATATTTTGGAAAAGAATATTTTACCTAAGTATTATAACAGTATGTGTTAGACAGTTTCTAATGGTTCAACTTTTTCACAGCAGACATCCTAGCAGGAAAAGCACAGGTGCTACTAATAACATCAAAGATGGCTGAGCTCCTGTGAAAGCCATCATTTGTTATTAATGACACCCATGCTTTCCTGCTAGGACATGTAAAGATGTCTGCTATGAAAAAGGCCTACAGTTGGATAACCTTGGGGAAAAAAACATTCAGTGAGGCTGGGCTGCACTACTTTCTTGATTAGATTATTAGCTGGCTATTTTATATTACTTACTTTTATAGCACATTTTCCTCCTTTTGAAGTTGAGCACTGTGTAGTTGTTGGCATGGATGGTCAGGTTGAGCTGCACCGTTAAAACAGCTTCTCCATCTACCTTGCCGGAACAGAAGAGGTCCACTCTAAAGACTGTAGACACACACACACACACACTCTCCATTTAGAGAAACTTAGTGCACGATATCAGTGAACTTAAAGATTAATACATGAATATATATATGCAGGCTTTAAACAATTTTGTTCAGCATCGTGAAATTCTTACAGTGTTGTTTATCACCACTGTCTACTAAAATGATCACCTCTCACTATTTATGTTAAAATCTATGCAAAATGTACAATTTCACATAATGTCATAGTTTTGTCAAAAAAAAAAAAAAGTCATCATATTCAACAGACAGATGCGAGAGTGGTGCTGATCTACTCATCTAATTCTTGGCCAGAAAGCGAATAAGTTTTTTTGTAATTCTTTATTTTCAGTCAGCAAAACACAATTACAGAGTAGGAGTAGTCTGTCCATTTGCTGTTTGTTTTTCAACAGAACACAAACTTACTTAGAACAATTAGGGAGAGATAAACTTGTGCATTACAAAATTTAAAATAACTACATTGTTTAGGATATTGAAGGGGA
>JAPMOB010250183.1:0-17745 GCA_029875015.1 Lepomis gibbosus | reverse complement strand
GGTGGCGTTTTTATGGCCGATTCCTAAAGAATTGGAGGGTAGAGACTGCAGCCAGAGCTCTGCTGGTCACGCAGTAAACTGTGGTCACGCTGCTCTGCCTCTTTTGATTGAAACATAAACACCTTGAGAGATGAGGGCATACTCGGGAACAAGCCGGAAAAAGTTGGTAAAGGAGGTGTGTGCGTGGGTGTGTGTGCGTGTAGGAGGGAGGTTTAACACTAGACCGACTTCCCATAGCAGCTCAGTACCCTCCCACCCTCACAGCTCTACTAGAGGGAGCAGCGAGAAGGGGCTACTCAAGCTCCTTGTCGCTGCTACTTGAAGGGATTAAAAATTGAGCATGTTTTGTGCTCTTTAGAATCTCTCAAAGGCCTTAGTCATGACTAGGTCACTCACTGCCATCAGCTATTCTTGCTATTCTAAGCACTTTACACACAAGCTGCACTGATCTATCATAAATTATTTTATACAGTGTATACCGGCATATTCTCTGGTGTCAGGAGGGACAGAAAAGCTAAAAAGTAGCTGTTCATAGCTCCACTTACATCCTGATAAAAGGTATAACACACTGAGTATAGAGCTATTATGCTTCATTTCAATTAAAACAACCCTAATTCACCAGCTAGCATGCAGACTGATGCTGGGCCTCATTCAGCACCAGACTGTTGGACAGCTCCTGGAGCAGAAATGAACAACTTAACTAACTTAAATGAAATAAAGCCTTATCTCTTTAATTCAAACATCCCTTTAATATCACTGCATTGTGCAGTCAAAACACGTGTGACAAGATTTTATTATTTTAACAGAAAAGGTGTAATTGCAAAGAACACAACATTGGTGCCAAAAAAGTGTTGGATTTCAGTTCCTGGAAAAGAGTGGTGACCCCATGCTGCATACAAATTAGAAGTTCAACCTGTAAAGTCATTCCCAATCAAACTACCTTTGTTTTGGTTTATACATTATAGTGATATTTGCAAAGGCCACTAGGCACGTCAGCTTGAATATCACGAGCATTGGCATGTTAATCATACGCCATTTGGTAATACCAGGCTGACATGTGACATAACTGAATCTATGCTGCTCTGTTGCTGTTACTAGGTCGGTTTCCATACACCTGTTTTTATGTGAATTTTCAAGTTGCCTGTTAAAAAATCTGAGTGGAAATGCAGAACATTCTGAGGCTGAGGTGGAAAAGTTTTTAGGTCGATAAAAGCTTAGACTTAAACATCTACCAAAGCCTCAGCTCCACTAAAGAGATGAGAAAAAGTGGCAGTTGACAACTACAGATTTGTGTGGAGCGATGAGGACACAGTAATGTGCCTGAAATTAATACATGGAACAACCATAAATACTGTATTTCCATCACATTTTCTACAGTGTTTTTATCACAGTATAATTGTGTCATCTTGTTGTGACCTCTGCTTCTGCAATGGTGTAATGGCACCTGGCCAGCAGCTGTTTATACTAATGAACAAACTTCTAATAATTGCATAATGGTAGTGGATGGGAAAAAAACATGATTCATATTTTGTTTGCACAAAATAGCAACAGAGTTTTCATCCTGGATGGTTTGTGTCTCATAAGGACAACAGTTTTTGAAATTGGTCCAGTATTGAGCAAGTGGGCTTCAGTGGTGGAAAGTAAGAAAGTACTTCGTTACGGTACATAAGTAGTTTTTTCCGTATTTGTACTTTACTTGAGTATTTTTAGTTGTTGCAGCTTTTTACTTTCACTTCGCTAGATTGATAAGCCAAATAACGACTTTTTACATTCAGCACGAGACCTTGATCCATCTGTGGAGCAGCAGTGAAAAACAAATGTAACAATGAAAAAAATGTAAAGCCGACTGGTTGTACTGGTAATCCAGCTGAGCAGTGCATCTCCTGTCTTTCTGTGTCTTGGTTGCTTGCCAGACTGTGGCAGAACAATGTTAGAGTGAAATACAACCATTTATTATTTGTAATAACGGGGCACTGTGTTTATAAACTGCAGCTCGGAAAAGAGAACCTCGTTGCACGTGGAAATGCAAAATGCAAATAATACTACTATAATAGCAGAGCACCATGCAACACACCATGTACTTTTTTGCTTTTACTTAAATAGGTTTATACTGGATAACTTTTACTTGAGTATGAAAACTGAATACTTCTTCCACCACTGGCGAGGTGCAGTCTGCAGCAGTGAAACCGGGCTGCAATGTAATCCTTGGCAATTGCGCCTGATCAAAGTACGTCTACTGAAGTGCTTGTTGTTGCCGCTGACGGGCTCAGATTGTTAATATCTGTCTGACAACATTAGGAAAAGATCCCGACACGGTAAGATTCTGTTTTTGTTTAATTTCTTCATGCATAAAGAAGAAGTCTGATTGGGGAAATAAATAGGGGGAAAATGCAACAAGAAAAATCATACATACATAAATACATAAATCAAATACATCAACATACAACAATTAATTAATTAACTGAAAATAAATAGAGAGATTATTTCCATTAATGGCATATTACTTCATTTATTGAGTCATTTATTTATTTAGTATTTTGGCAGTTTCGGTCATCTATAGATATGAATTCAAACACAAACATATTGAGTTCTGCTTGGTGTCATAGCTTTGGGTTTGAGTGTGGTATTTTACTGTTGTTTTATTGCCTGCCTGCCTGTGTGTGTGTGTGTGTGTGTGGTGGGCCCCAGTATATATTGCCCTCAGTTGTGTTCAGTCCTTGTGGTGTCGTCATCGTTTGTCGAGTGTTTTCCTGGTTGTCTCTGTGTTTGATACCTTGTTTGGATTTATTTTTATGTGTGGATACCTGCTTTTGTTTGGAATTCTGTTTCACCTCATGTAAGATTAATATCTCACACTGTTCTGTAACTTTTACTGTCCTGCTTCATCCTGTTTTTAGTTTAGTAATTTTGAAAATTTAATTTTAAATTGTGCTTTGCAAACTATTGGCTGTTTTATTAAAATGCATATCAAGCCTAGCACAGCTACAGTTTGTAAAACATGACTATATGACCAAGCTGTCTGCATATATCTATTTAACATATTTATTTTGTTTCCTTTTTTCATGTTCATGCCTGAAATAAAAGCAGGCAGGGAAATAGCGAGTATGGTCCTTCTCTCTAACATCATCAGCGACGCCATTAAAGAGACAACAGTGATGGTGAGAGAGAAGAAAGAGCATGTCACTTATTCCCTCCATTAGCTTCATTAGTGCAGCAGGATGAGGCAGATTAAGACCGCAGCGGGTTGGATAATGATGCGATTTGGCAGGGTTATCTGTTATTTTAGGTCCGGCCATTTTGGCGCCTCTGTTTGAGCTGGGTTATAATGTGATGTGATGCCCGGGCCCTTGGGGGCCGCACTGTTGTTGCTACCAGCCTCTCTGATTAAAATCTGCTCTCACCAGCCAGCCTCAGTTTGGATGCCCTTACACTCCCCTCTCATTTCCATCCAGCACCGTGCTTTCACCTCCCATCCCACATGATGTTTCAGCACAGTGCCATAGATTTTTAGAGACAAATTCAGGGCAGACACATCACATGCCCGCATCTGTACACTATCCACTGTTAGAAAACAAACTCACATGTTGTAGTCAAGGGGAATTTAAACAGATAAATATGCCATTATCCTCCAGAAAAAGCCCAGCTTTCAAAATGTACTGTTTCATGTAAAAGTACAGAACTATTCGTTGTAAAATGCACATAAATATGCATTATCAAAAGAAAAGAATGGCATCTGTCTGTACCTGTCGAGTGTTGTATTTCTGATGCATTACCCTGTGAGAGGTAAAATACTGCTCCACTCATAGAATCTCTAATAAGGCCTCACATCGTATGGCTCTGTCATATGTTTTGCATGGAAAGTCGAACCATGGTCCTCTTTGTTTGCACATTAGTTTTATGTCATGCATCGGTTTGGATGGTGTGCTGCAATACTTTCTTGTGTACAGGCTTGTCTGTTAATCATTCATATGTTTTGATCCTTTATACACAATCACATTGGTTTTCCTTAATTGAGATTTGATCCTTTGTTCCACTGTAATGTTGATTTTGTTTGTTAACCGTGAAGGAGAACAGGTAACCGCAAAACAAATTCTTCTGAACTGGTCAATCTTTAATAATGAAAAAGGTTTTAGCAAAGTCAGGATGTCTTACACAGCAGTATTTATTGAAGCTTGGGTAAGGGGGAACAGGAATACCATGCAGTGCCAAAACCAAATCTCCAGATCCCTTCTATAGAACCTATGATGCACCCCCTACAAGCTCGTTCTTCAACAGCCTAAATATGTGCAACTATTGGATCAACTATTGGAGAGACAGAAGTCATTCTATTTCTGTGTCTGGAAGTGACCTCAAATGTGACATGTTTATTACCTATAACTACCTTTTAACCATGATTACCCATACATTTAAAAAAATATATATTTGTGTGTGTAAAAACAAAAAAATGCATGCATGTAGGAAAGCTCAAGATTGATAAAATGCTGATGGTTAGGTATATAATGCAATGTTTCATGGGAACAGACTGACCCGGTACGGGGGATGTAAAGATTGAAAGATTGTGTAATAACTGTTGTATATCAATTTCTTTTCATCAGATTTACAGTTACAGTTGTATTCCAGGTGTATTAGAAGATTTAAAGGTGCATTATAATCTACCTTAGGATGGTTTTGATTGTTTATTGCATTAAAATATAGCTTTTTTACCAGGCGAGGATGAAAATATCATATTTTTATATCATATCTTTATATCATCTCCATGGAGTCTGTAATGGTAAAATAAATATCTTAATGTACAATGGATTTATATTCCTTAGCTTCTGACATTTCAAAGGAGACCAGAATAATGCATCTAGGCCTAATGGTTGAGGAGATATTACTGATTTATTTTGGGTGTGTTATTTTAGGTGTTTTTCCTAGAAATAGGCACCAGGGTTAATTATAATGTACATTTTTCCTGATGGATCTTAAATATGAAGTTGTTTTGATTAAATGAATCACTTTTTATTGCCTGTGTGTAAAGGGGTCGTAACCTCACATCTAAACGATCCACTCGCTGTGTTTTCTGTTATCTTTTCTGTTATCTCTGATGGCCAGTATGCCTAATCCTATGTGAAGTTTAGTTCCCCTTAATTTGTCTACTACTGGATCTGAAATACCTGAACCAAGGCCTACATTTCAAAATGTAAGATGATGCTGTCACTGATCATTACCCTGGAAAACTATGTTCACACCTTAGTTCCAGCAAAATTTTCAGTTAAACATATAAACAAGTTAAATACAGAAGACCCAATGTCTTCAGTTAGCTCAGAAGCTACGGCCCTGAGCACATGGATGGTGGTGGCAGTGCGTAACAGGCATATGTTTCACCTGGATGTTTCAGTCATCCATCTTACCATTATACTTCAGTTTAGAGTAAAATAGTTGTCTCCACCAGCCATTAACATACATAATTGTGACCTCATTGGTCTTTTTTGGCTCAAAGTCTGTGTCTTCTGACTTGCACATGTAACTATAATGCATAAACAGTGATTTGAGTCTAATGCCAGCCAAAACACATCTGAGCCCAAAACAGTACTGTGGCTAATCCAATCCAGTGTAAACACTGACAAACGACTGAAGCTGCTGCTGCTATAGTTGATAAAGTACTATACAAGGTATATGATATACACTGTAGCCAGCTATGTTTTAAAAAAATATAATATATTATAACAAAAAATATATTAACTAAAATAAAAAATAAGTGCTATATAAATATAATCAGAGGCTGAAAAACATCTGGTCTATCCTTTAAGCGTCTGCTGCTACTTAGTTGTATGATGTGACCAAAGGTTGGCTTCATCTGCTGGCGCAACATGTTACATTATTTATGTGACATACATGTAACGAGTTGCACATGTGCAGGACGGTTCTGTTCTATTCTATGGACAAAGGGGTTGTAACCTACTTACACGCAACACTTACAGCCAGATGAGTCAACAATGTGTTTGAATACAGGATACACTTTCAAAGTCACATGACTGACCTTATCAATATGATATTGGTAATATGGATGATACAAATCGTCTTACTTACTCAAAATTTCTCAGAAGTGGATTTAGTGATGAAATAATGTAAGAAATTTGTTAAAAATAAAAACTCTCGGTTGCTGGCCTCTGTCTGGCATGGTCAATGATGATGCAGTGAATTGTGATGATTCCCTCTGACCAATCAGTGTTGTTACGTCACATTTTAGTATTGCCTTAGCTCGACTTAGCCCGCGTGCAACCTCAATGGAGGTCATACGAGAAAAAGTACCAGGTAGCAGGTACAGGAACAACTTTTCCCCAATGGGAAACCAACAAAGGCCAGTAGAGTCGAGGCGAGTCAAGCTGGTACCATTCAATGGAAAAGTGGCAAAAGAAGTATACAGAACTTTGATTTGTGCAAAATCACGTATTGCCTATATTTTGCCAACATGTAATGTGTAATATGGTTATAAAGGTTAGTTTGTTGTCCTTGTAGAGTGAACTAGATGTGTGTGTGTTGTTTATACGCTCTGATAATGTTAATCCAACACATCTTTGTAGCAGTGTCCATGTTAATTCCACATTCCAACTTCAGAGCACATGAACACTCACTGAAGTCAGAAAAACGACTTCACAACTCGGTAAACGGGACCATCAGAGGAGCACATGAATGCACCGTGAGCTGCTGGTTGCAATTCACAACCCTCACCACTAGATGCCCCTAAAACTTACAACCGTTCAAGAAAAACATTGATATTTAGAGAAATATGTTTCTTCACTTTCTTGCTGAGAGTTAGATGAGAAGATTGATAGCACGGCAAATAATTAAAACAATAGTTTTGGAGACACCTTATGGGATTACTATGACTGTAATATTACTGTTTTTGTGATTATTTCAGGCACTGATAATGTATGTGGTTAGCCTGGTCAATGCTACATTCCTTAAAAAAGTGGTGATGTTATACCTCCTCAGAAATAAATGCCATGCATCAGAAAGATGCATAAAGCACACAAATTGTGGTGCGGGATGTGAGGTAAGGGCAGCAAAACACTCCAGAAACCACACAACAACAACAACAATCGTAGAAAGTTTAAAAGAGAATAGAAACTAAAGAAGCTTGCCGTCACTGTCATCATTTTTCTGCCATGATTGAGTGACTAATGACAATCTCAGTTTGTGCCAGTTTTCTACCTACATAGTTTTTTCAAAACAAATATCGTCGAATGTCACCTTTACATTGCCACCATTTAATAATAGAGTAACTTCAATAATAGATTAAAGAATCATGTTTCCCTCAAAGTTGAGATAGCCTTGGAAACAGCATTTAGATCAGAATTAACACTCATTACACTATGCATCACTGTTTACATGCACACACTGCCTACTATTATTCCAATATGACAATATTTCAAAAGTGAAATGGGTGCTTTAAACAGCATATTCTGTTCTAAATTAAGCCTTATTCCCGTATTCCATCGGCCCGCATGAAGATATTACTTGGTTTTTAGGAGCATTCTTTGCACATGTATGAAGCACATCTGGAATATGCATTTTTATCACAGTTTGCAACACACAGCTTCTTGCTGTCATGCTCTTGGGTTTTTGTGAAGTATTTTTCTGTTATTTTGATTATGTCCATTCCTGTTTTACTCTTTGCCTCTGTGTTTTTGTTTACTTTTGGTTAGTTGACCATTGCCTCCTTGTTCTTTGTTGCATTTGGTTTCACATGTCCTTGGGTATTGTCGCTAGCTTTACTTCCTGTTTTATTTTGTAGTGATCAGTTTCATGTGTTTTTTGTTTAGCTTTGTTTCCTGTCTGCTTGATTGCTTATGTGTCTCACCTGTGTTAACTGCCCTGCCTGCTTGTGTGTATATATTGCCCTCAGTTCTGTTTAGTCCTCGTGGTGTCATCGTCTTAAGTTGAGTGTTCTGCCTTGTGCTCTGTTTCCCTGTTGTCTGGATTATTCCCTATGTTTTGGATTGTTTCTGCTCATTGGATTTACCTCTATTGGACTTTATTGTGTCAGCTACAGTGTAAGCCTGTGAGTTTCTTTTGAACTGTATTAAAATGCCACCAACTGAACCCGCTTTATTCTGGTGTCTGCAATTTGGGTGCATACATCTGAATTCCTGCCTCAGCATTCAGCTTTTCTGATACTTACATGTTTAGAAACCAACTTGTTTGCAAGGCTGGGGTAGAGATGCATGCAGAGAAAGATAAACCCACATTTCTGCTCAAACGAAAAAACACAGCTATGTTTAAACATTATGAAAGTCTTGGATATCAACAGGTTTTTAAATTAGCGCAAATAATGCAACGTCGACCTTTTCAAAAAGGTGACTGAATGAAAAACAGAGGCTGTGTTTGCATCGTCAAACAAGTCCGCCACCAGTGGGAAAACTGATAAAAATGAAACTATTAAAAAGAATAGTTTTTCACAGGTCCATGGCAGATTGGGCAAATGAAATTGATAAAGACGCAAACTCTCCACTGCTCTTGTCACTCACTGTGGCTGGAATTGCTAAAATGTATTCTACAGGAGGAGATGCAGATGTCAAGCCACACAGGAGTTGCAAGAGTTTCCCTGAGGAGTCCCTCCACATAATGAGACAAGACTAATATCACTAATTGGTGCTTAAATTAATGGTGTCTGCTTATTGGACAACTTCATGTATTAAGGCTTAGACCACTGCACTCACTGAAGCCACTTAAATCAGTACAGCCATTTTGTGCAAACAACTCACTCCAACAAATGTTATCTATAAATAAAGTAGATGTAAAGCTTGAGGGCAGGCGTGACAGGTGGAAATGGATGGACGGCAACATAGGCCAAACTGGAAAAAATGATCCCAAAAAAACGGGACAGTTGAGGAGGCGGATGCTTCTTGCTCTTGGTTTGTGGTGAGGCAATATTGCTGTGGCTCATGCAACCAGCAACCTCGGGTCTGAAAAGTGAAACCTTGCGAAGTGCCATAAACCTGAATCCTTTGAATGGCAGCAGAGGGCGATTTCACCGGTTGCAAAAAGTCTGATTGCTTTGTAATCAATAACAAAACTTCTCACTTGATTTATTACCTCAGTAAACCCTTTCTTTTTTTATGGTTTATGGTCTCAATCACCAGTTTCATATCTTCTTCAATACAGGATGATGTTCATTTTGTAAATTATGGTCCCATTTAGAGGAAAATCGATGATTAAGCAAGGTATGGTTTACCCTTGTGATTCATGGATTACTTTTGAACTTGTTCCTGTGTGTTTTCAGTTAATGAAAGTCAATTAAACATTTTGATTTGCTTAAAAATATCTTGTTCAGCATTCGCTTGTACTAAAAAGCACTAAGTAGCCGGCTGTTCATTTTTTTTTTTTTACCAGTAGGTACATTTTGTTTTAAGCTTGTTTTTTGCCAGCCAAAATTAGAATCCATATTAATATCACAGTTAACATGATTTACAGATGCACTTTGCTAACCGTGCTAGTTAGCTCTACTGTCTTGTGTGAATATGGTCACTTCTGGTTCAAAAAAAGATGGTGACTGCCAAAATGCCAAACTTGAGACTTCTCTCAAGTTCTCCACAAACCAGTGGGTGATGTGACTGAAGCTAAATCCACTTATTTTATGGGAAGCTTCCTTCTATATCTTCAATTTGGCTCATGTTAGGTCCTAGTTTGCGTTCAAATTTAACCTATTTGGTGTTGTTTAAATAAACTATAATTAGAATGTTGTCAACAGCTGTTTCTAAGGTCAGGCATGAACTTTTGAGCTCAACTTATAAGTCAGGTTGAATAGGCTGCCAAATTACTGAAAGCTTTTTTATCGATTTCATGATTTCTATTCATATTTCAGTACAGCACCCTCTACAGTTCCCAAGTTGTTTAGAAAATGATCTTACTCGCACCTGACCCCTGTGGTCATGATTCCTCTGGGGACAGGAGTTTGAGGGAACGTGGAACAATTCTGCATTCACTTACTGCATTATATATCTTTTTCAAGGTCAGTGGGATGCATAGGCTCTCAACATGAAAAAAATGTAGTTCCCTCAGAGCATAATACTGTTTTGTTTTCACAGCTTTGCTGCTAGATGATATTAAGCAAACGGTAGTTAAATCACCTGTTTTATACCCTAAGGTGCAGTGTCTGTGCTAAGGTTTTTCCTTTGCGTTAGTCAGCTAGCAAACTAGTGTTATTGGTAATATTTTGGCACTATGTTTAGTATATGTGCATCGACCTAGTCATAATTATTTGTAAATACAGTGAGTGATACAGTTCAGGTTGCTTCAGTGAAGGCTCGTGAAACTAAAGTTTTAATGAAGCTCAGCGTTCAATCAGTTTGAACAGGAAGACTATGTCGTTGCCACATTCATTCATCCCTCTCCCCGTTCTTCTTATTTAGCTGATTATGGGCGTTTACTCTTTTTAGTTCTATTCTTTTCAATGCTGCCGTCAGCTGTCATTTCAGTGTGAAATCGGTGAGACCCTCCTCTACTCCATTCACCTCCACTGCCCAGGTTAAGTTCATCAGAAATGTCTAGTGTCTAGATTCCATCCACACAATAGAGACTACAAAATGAGATGAAGTGGAGCAAAGTAGTCATAATGCTCTTTTCATGTTCATAATTTTATTTAGGGGTTGTACCAGAGCAGGTTTATATGATTTCATTTTCAAAAAAACACCATATTTTTTTCATGCACATTGCTGCAGCTCTTCTTTTGTGTTGAAGGCTTTGTTTTAGCTATGGAGATATACGGAGTGATCTAACTTCTACAAGATCTTTGTTGGTAGTTGCACATGCGCAGTCAAGTTAAGGACTACTAGCCAATCAGAAGCAGAGTAGGGCGGGTCTTGACGAGCCGGTAAACACGGTTTCAGTTCAGATGTATATGTTACCAAACCACCTTAGCAACTAGGACTGGAGCAAGAGTTTCAGAAAGGTGAGTTGTTAATCTGTAACACACTGATCTATCACATGCAACGTTTGCAACTGTGTACTGTATCTACATCACAGTAGCAGCGTTATGTTCATTGACTGTCCAACGTTCGGTAGGGAAGATAAGGGGAGGCAGCTGGTGGCTGTTTTGTTGCTGTGTGGTGCTGCAGCTCAATGTGTTTTTCTACGTGTTTTTGAGGGCTTGCCTGACAAGCAAGCTTATGGCACGTTCGAGACTGGTCGAAACTGGGATATATCCCAGTTGAAACTTTTGACTTCTGACCTCAAAGCGTTCCAGGTGCATGGTGGTGCATGACGCCAAAAGTGAACGAAAATCATGGCTTTTTCACTTTGCATACTTTACTACCAGTTATGGGTTACTCAGTAATGCGGTACTGTAATAATATTACTTCTCCCAGTAACTTGTAGTGTAACAGATTACAATTTCCAAAACAGTAATATTATTACATTTACAAATCCAAGTAATGTTGCTTTACTGCGTTACTACATTACTGCGTTGCTGAACGCACCATCCTTGACATGCTTGCAGAAATGGGGATTCGAGTTAGGGACTCGGAATCGAGTGCTACTTAAGTCACACACACAGTGACTTAAGATTCGACTTGAGACTCGTCCTCAAAAGACTTCATACTCGACTCGGACTCGAGGTGCAGGACTCGTGAACAATGTTTATTTTTAGGAAACTTCTGATGAGCTTGCTGTTATTCCCTCCCTCTGTTACCGATAACCTGCCTACGTAACAGGTAGCATCTGCTGTGCGCGGCTGCACGTGAGAGAGGACAACAAACAGCGGCAGCTGCTGAGCCATTCATCATAAACTTTGGCTTAAAACTTCTTACAACAAGACCCAAACAGGGAAGCACTGAACGCAAATAGGTTAGTAACCTGTGGTGAGGAAACATGTTTAGCTCAGCATTGACCATCTAACGTTAGCTTGCTTCAGCTGCGACTTACGGGAGGTTAACTCAGACTGTCGTTTGTTATGAAAAGATGAATGAGCATTTGTTTACTTGCCAAACTTGTGGTGGTCGATTAACGTAATTATTTAGGTCCTGCTGGCTGCCATCACGTTAATTATTAGCGTTGGCTGGAAAGAGGTTACAGGTTTATTGTTGACCAGGTAACTTTACAGTTTTATTTAGTTAACTTTACACTGGGTTTGAAAATCAACAGGGTTTGTTGTCTTACAGTAGTTTATAAGCTGTCATTAATTGTAGACACACTGTACATTAGGCTGCATGGTTGTGCTCGGTAAGTTAAAAACAGACAGGTTTATTGTTCATTATGCAACGTCACAGTTTTATTTAGTTAACGTTACACTGGGTTTAAGAGTCTGGGGACTTACTGGTTTTGACTTACAGTATTTAATAAGCCGTCAATAATTGCATTGTACTTTACATGGTTGTGCTCTCTAAATGAAAAACAGGTTACAGTTACAGAATTCCTTATAGCTGTGCAGTTTTATACGCAACCTGGATTGAACGCAGCAGGTGATGCAACATTCGTAATAACCACGAGAGACTTGAGACTTGACTTGGACTCCAGCTCAAAGACTTGTGAACATCTCGGCATGCTTGACAGTGCTCCAGGTCAGAGGCTCAGGACCTTATGCTGTCAGCTGTTAGCCAAGAAGCTAAAGGTAGAATTGAGAATGAGAGAGAAGTGTTCTTTCACCATTATTGTGTCACAGTCTAAGATGCAAAGAACATTGTCCGTTGTAAAATTTGTGCAACCAGCAAAAAGCTTTCAACCACAAACAATTCTAGCAGGACAGCAACATGAAACGTATAGAAAGAAACTCCGGACACTGCTGCCAGTGATGCTTGGACTCGTTGGGAGAGAGTGAAAGCAATATAGTAATGTAACGTGTACTTTCATCACCCAGTAAGTTAAGTAATATTACTTTTTCAAGGAGTAATAAGTTACCAGTACATTATTACATTTGCCTATTGCATACATGCACAAGAAAGAGATTTAACACAATAAAGAAAAGCTAATAATAAGCACTAATGAACTGAATGCATACAAACTCAAGTAAGAAAAAGTTGTGGTGAATTGTGCACTTTTTTAGTACACTTAATGGTCCTTTATTGGTAGGACTGAAATGGCAACCTTTGGCAGCTTTAAACAAAAAGCATAATACAAACATCATCCTTCAAGAGCCCACATCAGTCAAAGTCTTTATATGCTATCAACTTGCAAAGCAAACATAAAACCCTTTAGAAATAAAAGAGCAGACTGGGAGATGGGAGCAGAGCAGACTGCCTCCAGGCTCTTGTTTATTTCTGCAACTCTGCCTGCGGTTAAGATTCCAGATGGGTTTGATACTATTTCACTTCACAGAAATCAAATGTTTTCTCCAAAATCTTTCCCATGGCAACCACTTTTCGCTTCAACATTTTGCTCCAGTGACCACTCCCACTATATATAAAAAGCTCTGTTAAATTAAAAACAATTTTGCATCTGGGACAAAAAATGTTGAGTTAAAAAAGGAGCAGGAACTTACATTATTAAAAAAAAAAAGAGGGAGAATGACAGCTCCTCACCATTTACGACATAGAACTGTGACACAATAATGTGCCTCAATAGCAGAGGAAATTGACTGTGTAAAACTGAATCATTACTACGGCTGGCTTTCCTTTGTAATGACAATATGTGTCTCTTCACATCCCATCAGCGTACATTCCCCATAAAATGACGCCAGGAAATGAGTCTGGAAGATGACTGCTGGCTGCCAATGAGAGTGATAGGGATGATACCTGGAGGGCCGCTACAAGCCATTAACACACAGATTAAGGGTATGAGCATTGTATTGGGACACTTGAAAGGAGTCAGGACACAAAAGGCAAGAGCTCATGGGATTTAAGGCATGGCGGTAAAAATGGCAAGCAGCAAGATAACATCAGTTGCATATCCAAACAGATTACTGTGGAACAAGTTGAAACATCAATAGAGGCTCTGACAGAAAGCTGAACTCAAACATCTACCACAACAGTGCATTCCAACACTGAGATGTGATATTTAAACCTCAGGGCTGTGTTTTCCATGGGTCATCTATACGAAAGAAAAGCATTATCTCTACAGGACCAATCCAGTTTATGTCACACTGGTCTGGAAGTCTTTCCCAGCATGCATTGGGACACCCTAAGGTGTATGATAGGGTGGATATACACTACAACCCTCCAGTCAGACAAGAACATTACAAGAACTTGGACTACTTTTTGTCTCAGTTACATTTATTATGTCCAATGCCAACTAAATCCATCCTTTCCACAATGTCTGCAGTGTGGTATGGTTAATATTGGGGAAAGAGTGTGGTTATGGCAAATAAACTACACTCATCAGGGTATGGTTAGGTTTAGCAAACGCTTGGTTCAGATTAGAGGAAGAGGGTCGGGGTTAGGTTACACACTGGACCTTTAAGTAACTAGTAAATAAAGATGTCAAATAAATGTAGTAAAGTAAAAAGTACAATATTTCGCTCTGGAAAGTTGTGGAGTAAATGTAGACAGTGGCATGACATGTAAAAGTACTTGTACTTGAGTAAATCTGCTTAGTTATATTCCACTACTGGTTATGTATAATAAAAAGGAAGACGTAAAATGCAATGACAGGGGATGTGCACAAGTTCTGTACACTGCTATACATTGGGTGTCTGCAAAGATTCTCCACATGTTTGTAGTTTGCACATTTGTAGGCAAAAACAGTCCTCTGGGTCAGAACTGTTGAGAGTTTTCCACATTAGTTTCTGCTGAACATGCTGATGAACTTTGAATCACATGGCTATATTGACGAGCGCAAGTATCACCTTGTCCATATACACACAAAAAAACACATCTACACCCAGACCTACAGGCAATTTGAGGTGTTAAATTCATCTAACAAGTTCCTGATTAGTGCTGGTGGCCAAGAAGCAAGCCGCTAAGCCATCTGACAAATCTGAAACTCTAGGTCTTCAGCCGCTAGAGGCTGCAACATCAAATTCAGCACTTGCTAGCAATGTGTTGGCTGAACAAAAAACATACCGACAATAGTAGTAGCTATTCTTAGAGCTTTATTGTTTGTTGTCAACTTGTACATTCTCTCTTACATGTACACATCCAAGTATTTACACAAATGCTGTAAATAGACCAGAAATAAAAACAAAACAAGCATCAACACACATTTAAACCAAACACAAAGAGAGTCAGGGGCATAGAAGCAAACATGACTGAGAACATGTGCATTTCATATTTGACAGCATACCTTCACACCCACACAGGCACAACATTCATTACCACTAAATTCTATCCTCATGAGGATGCTCAACTATCATCTACAGTGATTCACTGCCCGGCAGGGACCCCTTATACATAGCTTTAGTCCTTTCTCCAGTCAAGTAAAGGAAGTGCTATGTTTTTGTACTGAGGGGTTGGATGGTTGGATGGTGGGTGCTGGTCTTTGATACTGGAGACAGGAGTTGTTTTTGAATTGTACATTCTTAAATCCTAAACAAAATTAATTTAGTGCCAAATGTTTCTATTGGACCCTTGTCAAATGTTGATTATCATTTCCACTTTGAATGCTATCCAGACAATATATTTTAATTATCATCTCCCATCTTTAAATATCAAGTCTAATCTGACATTCTGTTTAAAACAAGCATTGCTTAACCCACTCACAACATCCACAAACCAGTGAGAGTGATGATCTCATATGAATTGAATCTAGACTAGAGATTAGTGTAATGTAATCCCATGAAACAATAAAACACCCCATATATGAAAACTAAAATATCCCTTACACAAAACATTTAGTGACTAGTGGGAGATAAGGAAAAATAATGACCAAGTAAAAGGCCACAAAACTCAGCAGCACAATAACATACAATAACAAGCAGCACTAACAGAACATATTAGAGCAGAGTAACAGCCCCAGGAGCCCTTCAATGCAGCTGTAAGGCAATGCTGTAACTTCCTGCTGCTATGTTATGTCTTCTTGGACTGCATCTTCACCTCAGAGGAATGGATCTCTCACTCCTTAAATTCATTAGCAACGCTTAATAGAAATTCCTCTATTCAGTGGAGTCTTCACTCATTCTCTTCTGCCAGATTACTACGGCATGTGATATGCTATTATTTTTTGTCTATTTTTTTTTGTAAAGCACACAGTGTCCCACTCTCCCCTCCTCTTGTTATTGTCAGTTTGAAACAAGCGCCTGATTAAATAGAAACAATGATGCAAGTTTCAGTTCATAAATGGAAAAGCTAATCCTCTGCTTAAGATTTCCTTAGGGTAGGAAGATTGAAGACTGTCGAGGGAGCATGTTTGGAAAATTGTGCTCCACAAATTTTCTGCAGGCGTATGGAGGCATCTGTTCCAGTGATCTAGGTCAGATCACTTGTGTGTGTGTTTGCGTGTGTGTTTACTGGTGTGCAAAATGAGGGTTTCACAGAAAAACAGGTAGCATATATGTGTGACTGCACGCTCTTGTGAAAATCTAACCAACCTGACATTTAATTTGCAGTCTTTGAAATGGTGATTTATTGAGAAGGCGTAGCTATGGGTGACTTTCAGGACAGGCTTTTCTTTCAATGTCAGGGCTGCGTTTAATCAGGACGAGTTTTTCTTTCAGTGTCAAAGCTGCATTTCATCACACTAACCAATATCCACTTCCTCCAGAGGTAATTAAAGAACCCTTTAATTAGGGCTGAGCTTAATGATTGCTCGTTGTCCGTCATGTGTGCAGTCCACCACCTCCATGTAGCGATGAAGAGTGCATTAGACTTGCACGATGAAGCAAGAAGAAAATGGAGAAACTTGCGCAGATCATGAGGCAAAGTATGAAATTATCTGCATTTCCCAGATAAGAAGCCTGGTATCTGAATTTTGCACACGGACTACCTGCAGAATGTTACATGATGAGATTAAAAGAAATTTAATTAATTAAAGCATTCATAGACCACATGTATTTGGAGAATACGATCGATATTAGAAATGTAGTCAGCATTGCACAAATTGTGATGTGGTTATACTGAAGATTCTGAGGAAGTCTGCCACTAAGTTCATGTCATCCTAATAACAACTTTCTGATTTGTAAACAGTTTTCATGTCAACATATTCAACTCAAAAATGTTTGAAAGGGCAAACCAATAGGGATGCCTCAAGTTAGCCAGTCTGTTCAATAAAGTCATAAATACTGTCTGGAGTTTTTGGAGAAGTGAACACGTTATAAAGAAGGAAATGTTTCCACCTGAGTACGGCTATATAAGTTCTTAAAAATAGCCTACTTAGAGTAAAATGCTATTTACATTCAAACAAATACAAATGGATGCCATTGTTATCCAGTGAGAAATTCTGAAATGCTGCTGCCAGAACAACTGTCCCATTTGTCCACAAAATCCTCATGTCTCAATATTTAAGGGTACATTGGCAGTCTTGGGGTGACAGAGTGTATAAACTATAAAAAAGAAATACCAAAAATGTTGTCGCTTTAAAGATGTGAAATTCTATTTGGTTCTCATGAAATTTTTGTAAAATTACAATTTCCCCTGTGTTTAACTCATTTATACAATTAATAAAAAATTTCTGCCATCTTCATTCAAAATTGTTCTGCTGTCAGTGTCCATTTAGATTTCTCCCATTTTTTGCGCAAAGAATTTAAGGGTGCTTTCACACCTGGATCGATTGGAGACGTTGTTCTGAAACAAAGGGGCGTTTCCCTTTTGGCCCGGTTCGTTTGGTGAGATGTGAACACAACAATCGCACTCTGAACCGGAACAAACCAACCGAGCCGAGACCGCCTACAAGAGG